>JAANYP010001486.1:0-13136 GCA_020465985.1 Centrapalus pauciflorus | reverse complement strand
ATCTCCCTTCTTCGAACTTTCACTCCCCTTCCGATCTCCTCCTTCCCAGCTTCTCAGATTTTCCTTTTGCTAATTTACAATAAAAGACATGCTCGCTCAGGATAGATTTCAAGCTCACCACCCTAGCAATTTCCACGCCTCAATCATAATTTTCGGTCTGCCTGACTTCCACAAACTTCCGATTTTCTCATCCAGAACCATCCAAAACAAATCCCTTCTCTTTTCAGTATCAACGGATGTATCAGATAATTGTGAGAGCCTGGTAAATTCCAGCTCATAGTCCGTTACAGATCTCGTACCTTGCTGAAAAGATAGCAGGGTTTTCTCCATCTGGCGCTTGACATACTGGGGGCAGTATTTCTCCTTCAAATGAATCTTAAATTGTTCCCAAGTAATGGATTTCTCCATTGCTTCAGACATGGGATTCGTAATCGACTTCCACCAGCGGCCAGCTCCATCTTCCAACATTCCCGTCGCAAATGTCACCTTATCTTCTTCATTACACTTGGAGAGTTTAAACGCTTTCTCCACGTTTGCGACCCAGTCGATAGCCTTAACAGGATCAGATGACCCCGCAAAAGTACGAGCTCCACACTTTTTGAAATCAACAAACGTACACTCACGTCCTACCTTAACGTGATGGTCAGAAGAGTCAGTCTCACTTTCATCAGAGGACACGTGTCTACGCTTCCTCTTTCTGTCTTTCTTCGGCTTCGCTAACATTTCTTCCCTATGCTTCAGTTCTAATTCTTGTAACTTAAGTTCTCGCAACCTAAGTTCTTCTTCACGGCATTTAAATTCCATTTCGCGCTGGTTTACTTCATCAGTCTGCATCACTGCTTTACCCTTGGTCAACAATTCCTTAATCTCCCTAAATCTGTCTTCAACTGCCATATCAGTCTGCAGTCGGTTCCTATCCATCATAAGCTGCATTTGCCTACGGTTATCCTCATTCAACTTATGAACGAGGTCAAACAATTGAGCCTGCTGGGGAGGCACAGGGGTGGCAGTACTGCTTGAGTCATTAGCAGTGTTCTCAGGGTCAGTGCCTAAGTCCTCTACGTGAACAGATTCTTTGTGTTGATCAGCTGCAGCATCAACAGCTTTATCAACCCTTGAGGAACCGGCAACAGTCGGATTCTTATCAGCCATTGGCTGAAAAATATAAAGGAAATAGCTATTATTTCCTGATTCAATAAGCACAATTCAAGTCATAATTTCTACATCAGATAATCATATCTAAATTCATAGATATGAAGGCAGTCAGTCAATCAGGCAGATACAAAGTCAAGTCAAAGTCGAGTCAAGGTCAAGTCAGTATCAAGCAGTCAATCCCTTCCCCATCCGATCAGTCATCATTTGCCTATCTTAGGTCAAGTTGTGTGGGTAGTCCTTTACTAAATAGGTTACCCTAGGCCTCGGTGACTTGTTCGGGAATTCAGAGTCACATAGTCCATATCATACCAGTAGTTTAAGTATCGGGTGGCCAATCCGATGATTAAACTGCTGCTCTGATACCAACTTTGTAACATCCAATTTTCCACAAACATTACACGACAAAAAATTTCATTTCATAATAATATTAATTGTTTGATACCACAGGCCCATCAGCAAAAATACTTAATTACAACAATATATTTAAAGATCAAAAGGTGGTCTAACTAGCTTCTAAATCTTCAATCAGAGTGCGGAAGACTGAACAAGCTACCCGAGACCGCATCGTCTTTACAAAATAGGCATCATCAAAAGTCCAAGGTCTGCTATTCATCAAAATCCAGATTCACTTAGCCTGAGATGAACTACCTGCTATGATCTTGCCTTTATCAGCTTTTCCTGAAAAGGAGTTGTCATGACAGAGTAAGCTAACAAAGCTTAGTGAGTTAACAGAGTTCCACTAAATACCACACACATATATACATACTATCAGATCCTGTCGGTCAACACGTCAGAGACGGCAATTAGGTTGGGAGACAACCCGGTCAGTATTCCCATATGTAAGGCCGAAGCCCTACGGGAAGTGTATGGAAACAAGTCAGATAGGAAAGGAATCTGCAGAATTCCCTCCTGTGAATGGAGATCTCACATTCGGTCCGGTCGGATGATGCAATATGCAACGGCAAGTATATAAACAGTCAAGTAAGCAGTAAGCATGATACGTATTTACATAAAAAGTAAAAGTGAACATGCAATCAAGGCATTTCAAATGTCTAGTTCAGTAATGGCAACATACGTTTCTATGATACAATATAGTATTAAAGAAACATGCAGCAATCAATCAGTAGTTTCCATACAGTCAGTACATTCACCAATAAGTATCGAAATATATGTAAGTAATTAATGAAATCTGTCACTCACATTGGTCCGTAGTCAGATAATGCTTAATGAGTTAAGCGGTTCAGTTTACTCTGTCAAAACGACGGGATCCTGCATTTCAGTTTCAAGTCTGAGTCATAATCTATATAGCCCTAGTTATGTATTCAGGTCATTATCAATTCTGGTTATCGAGTCTGAGGTAGTTCCTATCGTCCCAAGGTGAATCTATTCTTATCAGATTAATACGATTCATCTAATTACAGATGTGTGGCTTTGAACAAAGCCAATCGTATTGCTTAACCATGTGAATAGGACATACATATTCTAAAAGTTCATTCAGAGTCGGTTAATTTATTTGTGCATAAAATAATTATGCAACTTGATACTTGTGATTTTTAACATAATCAAAGGATACTTTCAATTACATAAGGTTGATTAATCACTTAATCTGATTTTAGAGATTAACCTTAGTCTTGGAACAACAACAACCAGATTCGAATTTGGGATGCTAGAATCGAACCACAGCCAATTCGAATCTATAGATTCGAACAAGGGACTAGATTCGAATGGCTTAATAGATTCGAATAGGCTGAATAGATTCGAATAGGCTAATAGATTCTAAGGCAAAGACTAGATTCGAATGCACACTCATAGACTCGAAACACACACACCTAGATTCGAACTACACATCCTAGATTCGAACACATACATCTTCGAGTCTAATAGATTAGATTCGAAACATATACCCTTCGAGTCTAGGAGATAGAATCGAATTCAACACCCTTTCGAGTCTATACATGAATGTCTCGAATTTGTTCTACTTGTTCATCCATTTTCCAGGTTTTTAACTACGAAAATGAGCCAAAAATAAGGGAGTAATAATCACTAACCTTCGTCCAAGCTATAACCTTCGACTATGGATGATTTCCAAGCAAGAACAGGTCCTAAACGAGGGCAAATCAGCTTCAAATGAAGGAAAAATGAACAGATTCGAAAATGCTCTTCAAAACCGAGCCAAAAGTCAGAAAAACGGTCGATCTTACCTCAAATTCGGACGAAATCAAACACGAAATGGTAGATTCGCGAAGAACTCGACGATCTCTATCCAATGGCGTATGTAACACGAGAATCCGACGGTTCGATTTGAAGAAAAGCTAGAGAGAAGGAGGAGAGTGTAGAGAGAGAAGGAGAATCAACTTTCCAAACTTTGAAAAGTGAGGAGTGTAGCTCCTATTTATAGGGAAATAGGGAAAATCAGATATTCTACTGAATTTTCCGGAATTGTCCAACTTTTATTTCCCGACAAACCGATTTGCATTTCAGATGCAAATATTAGCAAAGAAGTTCTAAATCTGCAACAATTGTCTTTTAGTAAATTTTAACTCATTTTAGTCAGTTTCGCTATTTTCAGTCATTAAATTGTCATTTAGCTGAATTTTAATTATTAACTTAATTTCAACTAAATTTTTGGGCAACTTATCATAATTAATTATAACTTACTATAATTAGTTATTTCAGATTCACATTATCAGCTATTTACTAATAATTGGATAAAATTTGCTTTATTATCCAAAGACTGATGCTGAAATATATACTTATTAAATTTCGGGTCGTTACATGATTGCATGTTCACTTTTACATTTTATGTAAATACGTATCATGCTTACTGCTTACTTGACTGTTTATATACTTGCCGCTGCATCTGCATTATCCGACAGGACCGAATGTGAGATCTCCATTCACAGGAGGGAATTCGGCAGATTCCTTTCCTATTTGACTTGTTTCCATACACTTCCCGTAGGGCTTCGGCCTTACACATGGGAATACCGACTGGGTTGTCTCCCAACCTTTTTGACGTCTCTGACGTATTGCCGACAGGAACTGATAGTATGTTATATGTGTGTGGTAACTAATGGAACTCTGTTAACTCACTAAGCAATGTTAGCTTACTCTGTCATGACAACTCTTTTACAGGAAAAGTTGATAAAGGCAAGACCATAGCAGGTAGTTCGTCCCAGGCTAAGTGAATCTGGACATTTGATGAATAGCAGACTTTTGGACTTTTGATGACGCCTATTTTGAAAAGATGATGCGGTCTCGGGTAGCTTGTTCAGTCTTTCGCACTCTGATTGAAGATTTAGAAGCTAGTTTAGACCACCATTTGATCTTAAATTTATTGTTGTAATTAAGTATTCAGGCTGATGGACCTGTGGTATCAAACAATTAGTAATATTTATTACTTAATGAAATGAAATATTATGACGTGTACTGTTTGTGGAAACTTGGATGTTACAAAGTTGGTATCAGAGCAGCATTTTAATCATCGGATTGGCCACCCGATGCTTAAACTACTGGTATGGTATGGACTATGTGACTCTGAATTCCCGAACAAGTCACCGAGGCCTAGGGTAACCTAATTAGTAAAGGACTACCCACACAACTTGACCTAAGATAGGCAAATGATGACTGATAGGATGGGGGAGGGATTGACTGCTTGATACTGACTTGACTTTGACTTGACTTTATGCCAGCCTGACTGACTGCCTTCATATCTATGAATTTAGATGTGATTATATGACGTAGGAATTATGACTTGAATCGTGCTTATTTGAATTAGGAAATAATAGTTATTTCCTTTATATTTTCAGCCAATGGCTGATAAGAATCCGACTGTTGCCGGTTCCTCAAGGGTTGATAAAGCTGCTGATGCTGCAGCTGATCAACACAAAGAATCTGTTCATATAGAGGACCTAGGCACTGACCCTGAAAATACTGCTAACGACTCAAGCAGTACTGCTACGCCTGTGCCTCCCCAGCAGGCTCAATTGATTGACCTCGTTCATAAGTTGAATGAGGATAACCGTAGGCAGATGCAGCTTATGATGGATAGGAATCGATTACAGACTGATATGGCAGTTGAAGACCGATTTAAGGAGATTAAGGACTTGCTGACTAAGGGTAAAGCAGTGATGCAGACTGACGAAGTAAACCAGCGCGAAATTGAATTTAAGCGCCGGGAAGAAGAACTTAGGTTGCGGGAACTTAAGTTACAGGAGCTAGAGTTAAAATATAGGGAAGAAATGTTAGCGAAGCCGAAGAAAGACAGGAAGAGGAAACATAGGCATGTGTCCTCTGATGAAAGTGAGACTGACTCTTCCGGCCATCACGTTAAGGTGGGACGAGAGTGTACATTTGTTGACTTTAAGAAATGTGGGGCTCGTACATTTGCGGGGTCATCTGATCCTGTTAAAGCTATGGACTGGGTCGCGAATGTGGAGAAAGCGTTTAAACTCTCCAAGTGTAATGAAGAAGATAAGGTGACATTTGCGACGGGAATGTTGGAAGATGGAGCTGGCCGTTAGTGGAAGTCAATTACGAATCCCATGTCTGAAGCAATGGAGAAATCCATTACTTGGGATCAATTTAAGATTCATCTGAAGGAAAAATACTGCCCCCAGGATGTTAAGCGCCAGATGGAGAAAACCCTGCTATCTTTTCAGCAAGGTACAAGATCCGTGACGGACTATGAGCTGGAATTTACCAGGCTCTCGTTATTATCTAGATCACCCTGTTGATACCGACGAAAGGAGAAGGGATTTGTTTGTGGATGGTCTGGATCGAGAAATCCGGAAGTTTGTGAAGTCCGACAGACCAAGAAGTTATATTGAGGCAGTGGAAATTGCTAGGGTAGGTGAGCTTGAAATCTATCCTGAGCGAGCATGTCCTTTTATTGCTAAATCTAATAAGAAGGAAAAATCTGAGAGAGCTGAAAAGAAGAGTGAAAGTTCGAAGAAGGGAGATAAGCAGTCTTCCAAGAAAGCTAAGTCGTATGCTGTGACCTCGACGCCAAAGCCTTCTTGTCCTCGCTGCAAGTAAATTCATGAGGGGAAATGCGATCCTGCGTTCGTTAAATGTTATTGCTGTAGACAGAACGGTCACGATAGGTCAGAATGTCCCAGGCGCAGTGAGGCTTGTCGAAACTGCATTACGTTGGGGCACCATGCTAAAGACTGTACCCGACCCCGATTTGTTCCTCCGCCTGCATCTTCACCTCAGCAATCAGTCAAGGGTTCCTCTGCTCCGAGGAATCAACCGAGATCCTTTCAGATGACAGCCGAAGAGGCAAAAGAGACTGCTGACGTCGTCACGGGTACATTTCTTGTTAATGATATGCCTGCCTTAATCTTATTTGACTCTGGCTCTAATCTGTCGTATGTGTCTGAAAAGTTTGCTAAACAGTTTGATTTTGCCCCTGTGATGTTACCTGCACCCTTAGACATAGAAACTGCTAGCTCGAATTTTGTGACTGTGAATAGAGTCTTTCGTTCCTGTAAGCTAGTGATTGATGACCTCTCCTCGGACGTTGACCTGATACCGATGTGGATTAGAGAATTCGATGTTATTATAGGAATGGACTGGCTTATGACGAATAATGCTGAAATCCTTTGTGCTAAAAGGATAATTAGAATTAGAACCCCCGAAGGAAGTGAACGTTATGTTTATGGCGATAGAAAGACTCGAAATTTAGGTCTCATCTCTGTAATGAAAGCCCGAAAGTGCCTAACCAAAGGTTGTTCCGCCTATCTAGCCTATGCCATAGATGCTAAAGAAGTTAAAAATACCGTGTCTGATGTACCTGTAGTTCGAGATTTCCCTGACGTATTCCCGAATGACATCTCTGGTTTGCCACCAGATCGTCAAATCGAATTCCATATTGACCTTGTACCGGGTGCTGCTCCTATCGCAAAGGCCCCTTACCGTCTTGCTCCAAATGAAATGAAGGAAATGATGAGTCAGTTGCAGGAATTATTGGAAAAAGGGTTTATTCGTCCGAGTACTTCTCCTTGGGGTGCTCCGGTTCTTTTCGTTAAGAAGAAGGATGGTACCTTTCGTATGTGTATCGATTATCGGGAGTTAAATAAGGTAACTATTAAGAACCGATACCCTCTGCCTAGAATTGATGACTTGTTTGATCAACTGCAAGGGGCTAGTTATTTTTCAAAGATTGATCTCCGATCTGGATATCATCAGCTCAAAGTATTTGAGTCTGACGTACCGAAGACTGCATTTCGTACTCGATATGGCCATTTTGAATTCCTAGTAATGCCGTTTGGTCTCACAAATGCCCCGGCAGCATTTATGGACCTCATGAATAGGGTATGTAGACCAATGCTGGATAAATCAGTGATAGTCTTCATTGATGACATCTTGATTTACTCCAAGTCTGAATCTGATCATGCGATGCATTTGCGAGAATTGCTAGAATTGTTACGAAAGGAGCGACTCTATGCAAAATTCTCCAAATGTGAATTCTGGTTACGCCAGGTGCAATTTTTAGGACATATTGTCTCGGGTGAGGGAATAGCCGTAGATCCATCAAAGGTTGATGCGGTTCAGAAGTGGGAAGCGCCGAAAAACGTATCTGAAGTTCGGAGTTTCTTGGGTTTAGCGGGCTATTACCAGAAGATTTATCCGTGATTTCTCCAAGATTGCGGTGCCTTTAACCAGTCTGACGAAGAAAGAAGTTAAGTGTAATGAATCAAGATCGAGCCTTTGAGACTTTGAAGCGTAAGCTAATTGAAGCACCGGTTTTGGCCTTACCTGAGGGTAATGATGATTTTGTAGTCTATAGTGATGCTTCTAAGATGGGATTAGGCTGTGTGTTGATGCAAAGGGATAAAGTAATTGCCTACGCATCAAGGCAGCTAAAGGCGCATGAGAAGAATTATCCGACGCATGATTTAGAACTTGCAGCCGTGACCTTTGCACTGAAGATTTGGCGGCATTATCTGTATGGGACTAGATGCAAGTTATATACAGATCACAAAAGTCTGAAGTATATATTTGACCAGAAAGAGCTGAATATGCGACAAAGGCGATCTATGGAATTGATTAAAGACTATGACTGTGAGATCCTTTACCATCCAGGTAAAGCAAACATAGTAGCAGATGCCCTAAGCCGCAAAACCGGACCAGACCATTATACCCGATGTTATGCTTTGACTTCTGTTGTTTTGGAGTCTGCCTTGCCTGAGTCGATTATTGCCGCTCAAACCGAAGCCATTCGGGATGAGAACTTGAAATCTGAACGTATGGTTACATATGTGACCCAGCTGACCCTTGATAATCGTGGTCTTAGACGGTTCATGGATAGAATATGGGTTCCCAGACTAGGAGGTATTCGTGATCAAATTCTGTCGGAAGCTCATATGTCGAAATTTTCGGTACATCCTGGTTCTACTAAAATGTACCAAGATTTGAAAACGGATTATTGGTGGCCTGGAATGAAGAAGGACGTAGGACGATATGTAGAAAATTGCATGACTTGTTTGCAAGTCAAATCGGAACATCAGAAGCCGTATGGGGAACTACAACCATTGCCAATCCCGGAATGGAAGTGGGACCACATAACCATGGACTTTGTGACGAAGCTGCCCAGGACTAAGCGGAATCATGACTCTATATGGGTAATAGTGGATCGACTTACTAAGTCAGCCCATTTCCTACCCATACGTGAAGATGAACGCCTCGAAAAGTTAGCTGAATTGTACGTAAAGGAAATCGTGACTAGACATGGTGTGCCATTGTCTATAGTATCGGACCGTGACAGCAGATTTACTTCTCGTTTTTGGAAGGCTTTTCAGAACGGACTAGGAACTGAACTTAAGATGAGCACCGCCTATCATCCTGAAACGGACGGGCAAAGTGAGAGAACGATTTTGACCTTAGAAGATATGTTACGTGCCTGTGTGATTGATCTCGGTGGAAGTTGGGATACTCACCTGCCGTTTGTGGAGTTTGCTTATAACAATAGTTATCACTCGACTATTGGTATGCCTCCATATCAGCTTTTGTACGGACGTCGATGCAGAACTCCAACCTGTTGGAGGGAAACAGGTGAACGGCCGATCTCTGGACCAGCGATTTTGCAAGAAGCCCATGACCAACTACAGTTGATTCGACAGCGGATTCAGACTTCTCAAGACAGACAAAAGAAGTATCATGATAAAAGAAGGAAACCAATCGCGTTTGAAGTTGGAAATAAAGTGTTGCTGAAGGTCTCGCCAAGAAAAGGAATAGTAAGGTTCGGCAAACGGGGGAAGTTGAGCCCTCGATTTGTGGGTCCTTTTGAAATTCTCGAGCATGTAGGATTGCAGGCCTACAGATTGAAGTTGCCTGCCGAAATGACTGGGATTCATGATGTATTTCACGTGAGTAATCTGCGAAAGTGTTTAGTTGATGCTGAGGCTGCGATTCCTTGGAAAGAAGTGCAGATTGACGAGCAGTTGCGATATGAAGAAGAGCCCGAGCGTATCATCGATCATAAGGTTTCGAATTTGCGCAGCAAGGAAATCCCAATGGTGTTAGTTCAATGGAAATATCACAAGGGATCTGCGCAAACTTGGGAACGAGAAGACGAGATTAGGCAAAAATATCCAAAGTTATTCCTGTCTTAGTCGATTCCGAGGACGGAATCAATTTAACGGGGGAAGATTGTAACAGCCCGTAATTTATTAAATATAAATTACAGCAGCGGACTTTGGATTATAAAGCAATTTTATCCAAATATTAGTAATTAACGGAAAATATGAATTTGTAATAGTTAATTATATTAAGTTATAATTAATCATGAAAAGTTGGCCAAAATTAGCTGAAATTAAGTTAATAATTAAAATTCAGCTAAATGACAAATTAAAGACTGAAAATGACGAAACGGACTAAAATGAATAAAAATTTGACTAAAAGACAATTATAGCTAAATCTAGAACTCCCTTGCTATTATTTGCATCTGAAATGCAAATCAGATTGATGGGAATAAAGTTGATCGATTCCGGAAATTCTGTAGAAAATCTGATCTTTTTCCTATTTTCCTATAAATATGAGCTCCCCTCCTCATTTCTTAAGTTTGGAAACTTGGGCTCTCCTCCTTCTCTCTCTAAGATTACACCTTCTCTCTAGCATTTCTCCTAATCGAACCGTCGGATTCTCGTGATTCATACGCCATCGGTTAGATATCGTCGAGCTCTACACGAATCTACCATTGCATGTTTGATTTCGTCCGGATTTAAGGTAAAATCGACCCTTTTTCTGACTTTTAGTTCGGTTTTGTTGAACAAATTCGAGTTTGCTCATATCCCTTTCATTTGAAGCTGATTTGCTTCCGTTTAGGACTTGTTTTTGCTTGGAAATCATCCATAGTCGAAGGATATATCTTGGACGAAGGTTAGTATCTATTTTTTCCCTCAATTATGTTCATGTTTAGTAGCTAAACCTGGAAAATCGTTGATCAAGTAGAACAAACTCGAAATGTTCATGTTCAGATTCGAATGTGTGTATGTATGGCTTCGAATCTATGTATGGCTTCGAATCTATGTAGGTTTCGAATCTATGTATGGTTCGAATCTATGTATGGTTCGAATCTATGGATGGCTTGAATCTATATCCCTAATTCGAATTTAACCTAGTCAAATCTATTCCCTAGAATCTATTATGTGTGTGCTTCGAATCTAAACCATTAGATTCGAATGAGAGGTGTTCGAATCTATTCCTTGTAGTTCGAATCTGATTGCCATTTCAAGTCTAAGATTAAGTCCAAAATCAGATTAAGTTATTAAACAACCTATTGTATTAAAGGTATCTTTTGATATGGATTAAACTCTCCAGTTTCAAGTTGCATATCTATTATATGCACAAATGAATTAACAGACATTGAATGAACTCTTAGAAATCGTATGTCATGATGCACCTAGCTAGTAATATGATTGGCTTTATTTCAAGGCCACACATATGTAATTAGATGAATCGTATTAATCTGATAAGAATAGACTCACCTTGGAACGATAGGAACTACCTCAGACTCGACAGCCAGAATTGACTATAACCTGAATATGTAACTAGGGTTATATAGATTATGTCACAGACTTGACATTAATATGCCAGACTTTAAACTGAAATGCAGGAACCCGTCGATTTGACAGAGTAAACTGAACCGCTTAATTCGTTAAGCATTATCTGACTACGGACCACTGTGAGTGACAGATTTCATTAATTACTTGCATATATTTCGATACTTATTGGTGAATGTATTGACTGTATGGAAACTTCCGATTGTTGCTGCATGTTTCTTTAATACTATATTGTATCATAGAAACGTATTTTTGACATTACTGAAGCTAGACACTTGAATTGCCTTGATTGCATGTTCACTTTTACATTTTATGTAAATACGTATCATGCTTACTGCTTACTTGACTGTTTATATACTTGCCGCTGCATCTGCATTATCCGACAGGACCGAATGTGAGATCTCCATTCACAGCAGGGAATTCTGCAGATTCCTTTCCTATTTGACTTGTTTCCATACACTTCCCGTAGGGCTTCGGCCTTACACATGGGAATACCGACTGGGTTGTCTCCCAACCTTTTTGACGTCTCTGACGTATTGCCGACAGGAACTGATAGTATGTTATATGTGTGTGGTAACTAATGGAACTCTGTTAACTCACTAAGCAATGTTAGCTTACTCTGTCATGACAACTCTTTTTCAGGAAAAGCTGATAAAGCCAAGACCATAGCAGGTAGTTCGTCCCAGGCTAAGTGAATCTGGACTTTGATGAATAGCAGACTTTTGGACTTTTGATGACGCCTATTTTGAAAAGATGATGCGGTCTCGGGTAGCTTGTTCAGTCTTCCGCACTCTGATTGAAGATTTAGAAGCTAGTTTAGACCACCATTAATATTTAACATATTGTTGTAATTAAGAATTCAGGCAGATGGACCTGTGGTATCAAACAATTAGTAATATTTATTACTTAATGAAATGAAATTTTATGACGTGTACTGTTTGTGGTAACTTGGATGTTACAAATAAGTACCCAAACATATGCAAGTAAGTAATGCAATCTGTCACTCACAGCGGTCCTGAGCAATGCAAGTAATCAAGGAACATGCAACAACAGTTGTCCAGTTTCAGCAGTGTCTATCATACGTTCCTAGCATACAATTAAGTAACAAGGAACAGCAGCGACAGATGTTTCCATACAAGTCAGTAACAATCACCAATAAGTACCGAAACATATGCAACTGAGTAATGCAATCTGTCACTCACAGCGGTCCTGAGCAATGCAAGTAATCAAGGAACATGCAACAACAGTTGTCCAGTTTCAGCGGTGTCTATCATACGTTCCTAGCATACAATTAAGTAATCAAGGAACAAGAAGCAGATGTTTCCATACAAGTCAGTAACAATCACCAATAAGTACCCAAACATATGCAAGTAAGTAATGCAATCTGTCACTCACAGTGGTCCTGAGCAATGCAAGTAATCAAGGAACATGCAACAATAGTTGTCCAGTTTCAGCAGTGTCTATCATACGTTCCAAGCAAACAATTAAGTAATCAAGGAGCAAGCAGCAGCAGATGTTTCCATACAAGTCAGTAACAATCACCAATAAGTACCCAAACATATGCAAGTAAGTAATGCAATCTGTCACACACAGCGGTCCTGAGCAATGCAAGTAATCAAGGAACATGCAACAATAGTTGTCCAGTTTCAGCAGTGTCTATCATACGTTCCTAGCAAACAATTAAGTAATCAAGGAGCAAGCAGCAGCAGATGTTTCCATACAAGTCAGTAACAATCACCAATAAGTACCCAAACATATGCAAGTAAGTAATGCAATCTGTCACTCACAGCGGTCCTGAGTAATGCATGTAATCAAGGAACAAGCAACAATAGTTGTCTAGTTTCAGCAGTATCTATCATACGTTCCTAGCATACAATTAGGTAATCAAGGAACAAGCAGCAGCAGGTGTTTCCATAC
>JAANYP010001485.1:275538-293848 GCA_020465985.1 Centrapalus pauciflorus | reverse complement strand
TACATTCTGTCTACACATTAAGACCACAAAGGCTGCAACCACTTTTTCTGGACATCTTGCCAAGGCTTTCTCTTTTGGTTTGCCTTGACTTGTTGCACATTCAGTAAGTATCATACAGATTGACCAGATCCATACTTCTGATATTGTACCTGAGTTCCGTAGATTGTGTGAAAAGTAGTTCCACCTTCAGTAAAATGTTCGCAGAAATTTATTCACCAGGTAGAGACTGTCCTTGTGATTCCCAACAGCTTTGAGTGGCATTCACGTAAGCAGTAAAAAACCTGGTTGTAGGTTTCATGTGAGAGTCTCCTTTGTTTAGCTACAAGAAGAGTTTCCATACTGCTAACAAGATTTTGATCCTGTTGTTCCCAGGTGGATATGTGGGTCCATAATAGACGGTACAACAAAGTTCCACACATCTCCTTTGCTGTCTATTCATTTTCTCAACCATGCTTGAACACATCATCAGGGAGATAAATGGACCAGGTTTGTTTTCTTGCCTTGTCATCCAGAGCCACAGTCTTCTTAGTCTTCATCAACCCATCTGAGCTTTAGCTTCTCAAAGTCCTGATTCAGTAGCAGCTCCTTCAAGCCAACCGCTATGGAAGTTATGGTAATAACAGAGGTTGTGCACAAGGACCTCCAATCGGTACTCTCCTGGGCTACGTGTACCTAGTTGTGCTTAGATTGCTTAGTAACAATAAGGATCAATTCTGCACTTCCAACCAGAGAGTTATTGAGATATAAAATTTTGGAGAGGTTGGCCCATAGTAGTCCATATGTCTAGTCAAGAAGAATTTGCATGCCGACGTGTGTCCCATAAGGGAAACTTGGGAGGATGGAGAGTCTAGAATTGACACACAACTCTAAAGCTGGCGCTCTGTATACCGCGTGTGTATGGTCCACACGAGAGGTTTCCCAAAGTTATAGTATTAAGCTGTATAGGGGGGTGATACAGCATTTAAAAAACTTAACACTCTTTTCTCATGGTTTGTAGGTATTAATTCAAACAATTTGTTTAATTACAAACAAGCTTGGAATGGTGCGGAATGTTCAAGCTGAGATGGACAGATACAACATATGTTGACTAGTCCTAAGACACGAAAAGAGCTCAAACTAGTATAGCATGAAAACCGCTACTAAAAGCATCACTGTGTTTTACACAAGACTTAAAAGGAACGGATATATGGTAAAACAGCTTATACACAACAGATGCTGGTTTACAACAGAAGGTTTGCATGCATGAAAATCACAACGACTGCTGCATCACGTTCACGGATCATTGGGTGGTTCAGCACCTATAGCTTCTTCACGCCAGTCTTTCTGTCCTTATATGATCGAAGCTTCCTTTTATACTCACGGTGTAGGAGGATCTAAGATAAACATCTGTCATTGGAACGGAAGAAAAAGGAGAAGTCTTGTTGAAAAAGTACAACATAACCTGTTTCTGGCACTTTCTTGAAAGCAGCTTGATCCGTTCCAATTGCAGACCTTTTGTCTTTTTACTATTGTCTAAGTTGCATTGGCTTTAATCAATAATTTAGGAATTGTCACTTTGCGTCTTTGGTCTTCCGTGTAAAGGCCGAGGTTGATATAAGAAAAAGGTCTGATCACCGCTTTTTCAAATAACTTTTGTCTTCAGTGTTACAGAACAAGCGTGAGGCACGGCCTGAGCAGTCTAGGTTTTTCGCCTTTGTCTTTATATCGACTTGTCAACTGATCGTGTCGTCAAACACATACATGATGCCTGGAGAAGCGAATTCCATAAAGTGTTTACGACCCTGTTTCATTCAAAGACAGGTTCTGTTCACAACGAACAGAACATCCTATAAAAATGCCCACTGCGCAACAGTGAGAGCAGCGAGACAAGTTATGTGCCAAGGCCTGGTGCAGGACAGACAAGCAGCGTGGACAAGACTGTCTTAGTTGCAACACATGCAACATATAGAACAGCTTTAGACTGATATTGCAAATCATTTTCAGGTTTCAATAAGGCATATAATAGGCCTTAAATTCAACCTTCAAATGCATCAACAGGTTTGATTATAAAATCTCCCCCTCAGATGTAGAACAGGTTTGACTGAGGCCTTTTTGTGCCTAACACTAATACATACCAATCTTTTTTTCACTAATTCCAAACTTGATTGTTTTAATCAAGATCATTAGATTAATCTAATCTATGGACGATATTGTATCTACAGTTCTACACTAAATTTAGGTTCTGTAATGATTCCATCTATATATATATATATATATATATATATATATATATATATATATATATATATATATATATATATATATATAGAGATTTAGGTTCAAGTGATTCCATCTATATTCAATTGAGAACTTTTATGCACCGAGGAACCTCTGAAACCTTTTATACATCGGATAATCCACTAAGGGTGCATAAAGGGTATTTAAAAAATACAAAATATATTTGAAATTAAATATATGGAAATAAAAGAATTTGAAAATTAAATGAATATTAATTTCACTTTCTTAAATTCCTCTCACTTTTTCTATATCCCCCCCCCCCCCCCTTCTTTTCTTTTTCTCACTCAACCTCTCTTCTCTCTTTTTCTTTCTCTCTCATTTCCTCCTCTCCCTTTCGGCTCTAGAACCACCATGGTGGTTGTGCACCGCCGCCACCACCATGGTTGTCCACCCTATTTCTCTCTCAGCCTCTAATTCCTCTTTTTTTCTCTCGGCCGATCACAACCACTGGCCACTGTACCACCAGCCACCACCACTATTCACCACTACCACCATTTACGAAAAGATGAACAAGAAGACGATGAACATGAAGATCTTGAACGAATGTGCATGAAGAAGATGAACATGAACATGAAAATAATAAACAAAGATGATTAACATGAAGACGATGATGAACGAAGATGCATCATTAATATGAACATGAAGATGATGAATGAAGATGAACGATGAACACGGTGCATAGACGAACGATGAACAAGATGAATTTATGTATTTTTTTTTTGTTAAATGTGTCTCTTTTGAACACGATGCATAGATGAGTTTGGGTATTTTCTTTGGTTAAATTTATAAGTATATCAATTGAAATTATTTGGTTATTTGTTAAAATATTAAATATAATGAGCTTTGCACATTTCCCAAAATGTTCTTCCTTGTTTGTTCTTTCAATGCACAAGTGACGAGCCGTCGTTGTGGCCCGTAGGAAATAGTCCAAACTACCTACTAGTGTAGGGAAGTAATGGTCGAATCCGCAGGAAGCGTGTAGGTTTATTAGGGTTATAACGCTAGTTTCTTTATTATTAGAAAAACAATTTAAACTGTGATTTGGGTTGTTTGGAATGGTGATTAAAACTAAATTAATACTAAACAATGGCAAATCAAACTACGATCGAATAACAAATCAAATTAAAGATAACCATTTACGAATTCACTACGACATACGTTATTATTTTAATGAATATCATGCAATGGTTACATAGACATAACCAATAACTTAGTCGTATTAATCATGAACACTTTAATCAATAGCGCATGCAATATTCATTAATTGTCTTAATCCCAAAACCATAGACTTGACACAAATAATAATATCATTATGAACTATCTTGCTTTTACCAGTTAAATCATTCAATCATAACCAAAAGTATATCATTTGCATTACATAAAATATTCAATGATCACAAAACACATCGATAAAAAAAATCATTCAAATAAATAAAACTTAGTCGCAGATCCTCCGCAAATGGTTATGAAATGCTTAGCCCTCCATCACGCATTCTTCACCGGAAATGATTGTGGAGATCACCATTAGGCTTCTAGGAGATGAACGATTGGCAGTTCACTTCTTCGTACTTGATCCGTGACTCGATTGCAGCAGGGCTTCACCAGCGTTTTTAATATTTCGGAACCCCCTAAAACAATTGCAGGCGCCCACTATTTATAGAGGTCGTGGTTTTTTGGGTTTTGGACGTAGAAATGCGGCCTGAGGGTTTTTGCACCGCAGGGGCGTAGCCCTGCGCCCCGACCTGCGCACCGGGCCTCTAGATTTTTATTCTGAGGCGCATGTGGGCCTCTGAGCCTATTACTCAATTTAAATCTTACTGTTTTTGGGAGCGTAGGGGGCGTAGCCCTATGCCCCTACCTGCACATTTTGAGCCGAATTTTTCTGAGCTGCTTCCAATTGACTTCCTGACCCTGAAACACAAATAATATGTAAAAGTATGACAGTTATGAATAAAAAAGCAAAAGTAAGCCTCTAAGACTACCGAAAACACACAATAATACAGTCTTAACAACAAGATGTATAACATTGTCCAACTACTTACCCTTTTGCTATTAATCTAATCCACACAATTTTTTGATCTAATGGATGGTATAGGTTCTTTTGTACCTCGATGCATAAAAGTTATCCATTGAACCTCCATATATATATATAGATGAGATCATTGCAGAACCTAAATTTAGTGTAGAACTGTAGAACCAATATCGTCCATAGATTAGATTAATTTAATGGTTTTGATTAAAAGGAATGAGTGCGAAATTAATGAAAAAAAGATTGGTATTAGTAATAATTTAATTCAGGGTAAATATGGAAAAGATTAAAAATAGCAAAATGATTGACATTAGCAAAATAATTATCCTTTTTCTTTAAATTAAAATAACATTAATATGATTAATTTATAAATCAAAAAAATTATACCATAAAAACGAGAATTTTATACTCTTTAAAACGAGACCGGTCATGATATATTTTTTTCGAAAAAATTTTACGTGTTTATTTTTCGTAAAAAAAATGTCAGGATCTAAAACTGAATAACCAAGACTAACTGATTTGAATTTATCAGAGTATAAATCAATAATCTTGCTTTGAATCAAAGTTTAATCAAGAAGTTTGCGGAATAACACTTAATTATTTTAACAAAAGCTTTCAGAATAAATAGCAGATAAACACAATCAATAATCAAGACTGTTGTATTGCTGATCTTAATGATTACAATCACCTCTAATCTGTTTGATTAGACAAAGAACACAGACTGTTCTTAGGGTTTTACAACCTTAGAGGCTTATGAAAACTCTATCAATAAAGCAATTACAGACTCAAAATATGCAGAAAACTCCTATACAATAGAAAGACCTATTCTATGTATTTATATTGCTTCTTGATATGTTTCCTTGACGAATAATGACTTCTCTGATAGTAGATATGCTGGAATCTTCATGTAGATATCTTTTCCTGAAAATCAGCACTTTCTGTTTATGAAACTGTTGAGCAGCTTGAATCACTTGACAGCATGAACAGAGCAGCTTGAGTTGTTTTGCTCTGGCAGCTTGAACTTTTACACTGGCAGCTCGAGTTTCTTCAACTAGCAGCATGAACTTTGGATTTACATTTAAAATCTACTAACAGTCTGAGAAGTCTAACTAACAGTTTGAACACACTTAAACTATTTCCCAACAATCTCCCCCTAACTTAAATTCTTTGCACAAGACTTTAAGTTCTATACAAAAAAATGGAAATGAATAAGTAAACTGTTATTTACAAACCAAGGCTTTCAAAAACTTACAACTGTGCAAGTTTATGATCTACAGCCTTCAAAAATTCTCTCTTTAGCTCATCTCTATCACAAGATATTCTGACAGACTTCATCTGGAGTAGTATATTCTTTGGAAGATCATAGAATTCAAGATTAAAGAACATACCAGATCCATCTGTGAATTTGATTCTGTAAGTCATGGATTTGACAAAAATATTAACTTCCTTGATTTTCAATCCCTTCTTGTTGGCATCCTCTACATCTTTTCTAATAAATTCAGGATCAACAATGGACTTCAGATCTCTGATGACTTGTTTCACTTGTGTTAGAGAAGATCTAACTTGTGATACAGACCCAATGTTGTGCATCGATATCAGCTCATCTCTGGTCAACTTTTGAACTATTTGCCAAAAAGTATCATACTCTTCTTCAGGACCAGACTCTCTTCTTATCACAAACTTAATTCTCAAGTCACGGTCATCCAGTGACTTAGCAAACCAGTAGTTGATTTGAGGCTTTGTGAAATCATGTTGATCAATCAACTTCTCTATCTCCATGGCCTTTTGCATTTGTTGCTCAAAGAGCACCCTCTTAACAGATGAAGGAATAGAAATAACAGCTTGATCAGTGGGAACAGGTGCACTGGCAGCAGCTTCAGTTTGGACTGATTTCTTTGATGGTTGGACTTCTTGGGATGGATGAACTTCTGGGGAGACTTTTGTTTTCTTTCTTTTCTCCATTTCTTTATCATGTATCTCCTGCAGCTTTTCAGTAGTCATGGACTGAGCCATTTTCTTTGGAATACCTGCTGCAAAGGCAAAATTGATTAAGAATCTTCTGTGCTCAGCCTTGGTGTGCCCTGTTGGCATCTTTCTCTTCTTTTCACCTTGTTTGCCCACAAACCCCTTTAGGTAATCACCTAATGTCTCATCATCATCTATTGGGGGCTGGGCTTGCTGATCTAATTCTTTGTCCATTTCTTCTGCCAATTTCTTGGCAACTTCAGCATCAAAGGCAATCTGGGCTTCTTTGGAGGAGAATTTGTGCTTTGGAGATTCAATAAGGATGCCCTTGCCCTTGTCTTTTGCAGAAGAGGATGTTGCTTGGACTGTACTTGATGGAGCTTGAACTCTTTCCCTTAGAACAACGCCAGTTGCTTTTGGGGCAGCAGCTTGAGTTTCTAGGCTAACAGCTTGAGAAGCTGTTGGGACTGCTAGCCTAGTAAATGGAACTGTTAATGCTGCTTGGACTGTTGTTGTTGGAGCTGCTTGGACTGTTGTTGTTGGAGCTGCTTGGACTGATTTGGGAACCTCCTGATTCTCCCCCTTTTTGGAAGCATTGGTTTGGGAAACATGTATCCGTTTATGTAAATGTGGAGTTGTGCAGGTGTGTGCAATAATTTCTGCCAAAAACCTAGGATACATCAGAAATTTCCCATTCTTTAGGGAATGATGCCTTAACATCCCCTGAAAAATCATGTTAGAAAAATTGAACTGTTGGCCAGTAGAAAAGCACACTAAGGCAGTGGCAATATTTGAAGAAAACTCAGACCAACCAGTTCTTTTGGGGCTTAAACATTGCTGAATAATATGCACAAGGTATTTCCATTTAGGAGAAAAGTGTGCCTTAAGAAAAGTAAAAGAATCAGCAGGACCCCTATAACCAATATTATGAAGACCAAAATGTAAAGCTTGAAGGGATAGGTCGGTTATACCTGAGGCATCTTGAAGATGCAAGTGATGTCTGATGGATTCCTCAGTGATATTAATGACAGTTCCATCAATCTTGGATATGAGGGTAGGCACTCCATTGATGGTTTGAACAGATGCATGATTCCAGAACTGTTCAATATGGGAGATGTATATAGTAGGGTTAATGGATAGGGCATAATGGATATGGGAGTGCCTGAGGAAATCCATCATTGCATGAAACGGTTGAAGTTCAGAGTGTTTTAGGTTGTATGGGAGGCAGTTGTGTTCTTTTACAAACTCCATTGATGAAGAAACAACGGTTTATGGTTTGAAAGAAGAATGTGTGATTCGTTCAGAGAGAAAGCAAGAGGCCGTGGAAGAAGAATATGTAACTGGTAGTTACAACTGAACGAAACCGGGACCTTTAAAGGTTTCGAAAAGGATGGGTCCCGCGCACACATTTGAGAAATTACCCAAATACCCTGCACACTTTGACAGATCAAGTGAAAACAACTAACAGCATGAGAAAATGAACTAGCAGCTTGAGAAAATACTCAAGCTGTTAGTTAGAAATGAAGCATCTTTTAATAAAAACAGTGACTCCCCCTTAAATTAAGCATACATATTAGATAATAATGAAAATTTTAATCCATGTTTACCATACCAATGTTTGATACTAGGAAAGTGAACCTTC
Organism: Centrapalus pauciflorus; assembly: GCA_020465985.1. Classification (NCBI taxonomy): domain Eukaryota; kingdom Viridiplantae; phylum Streptophyta; class Magnoliopsida; order Asterales; family Asteraceae; genus Centrapalus; species Centrapalus pauciflorus. The sequence goes on along the minus strand of JAANYP010001485.1, from coordinate 285,935 downwards.
CTACATCAAAAGGTTTTGTAAATAGATCAGCTAACTGATCATCAGTATGAATCTTGGTAACTTGGATTAACTTCTTTTCATTACAATCTCTGATAAAGTGAAATCTGATTTCTATATGCTTGGTTTTTGGGAATTTCACTGGGTTTTGCACAATGCTGATTGCACTTGAGTTGTCAATATAAATAGGAGTGGATAAGAAATTCATACCATAGTCTCTTAGTTGATTTTGAATCCACATTACCTGGGAGCAGCAGCTTGCAGCTGCTACATATTTGCTTCAGTGGATGATGTGGACACAGTTGTTTGCTTTTTGCATTGCCAAGAGACCAATCTTGCTCCTAAGTATTGACATCCACCAGTTGTGGATTTCCTGTCAATGTTGCATCCACCATAGTCACTGTCAGAATAAGCAGTTAGTACAAGGGGAGAGTCTTTAGGATACCATAGACCTAAGTGTGGTTGGCCTTTAAGGTATCTAAAGATTCTCTTCACAGCAACCAAGTGAGAGTCCTTTGGAAAGCATTGAAACCTAGCACACACACAGACAGCAAACATGATATCAGGTCTGGAAGATGTTAGATACATAAGAGATCCTATAAGAGATCTGTATAAATGAATATCCACATCTATGCCATCTTTGTCTGTATGAAGCTGCTTATGAGGATCCATTGGAGTGCTTGCAGCTTTGGTGTCTTGATATCCAAATTTGTCCAGTATGTCCTTCACATACTTTGATTGGCTTATGAAGAGACCTGTAGGCTTCTGCTTAACTTGTAATCCGAGAAAGAAAGTGAGTTCTCCCATTGAGCTCATTTGGAACTTTTTGTGCATTAAAGCCTCAAACTCTTTGCACAAACAATCATTGGTTGAACCAAAGATGATGTCATCAACATAGATTTGGACAAGCAGAATCTCATCTTTGATAGACTTAGTGAAGAGTGTTTTGTCCAAAGTGCCTCTCTTGAATCCATTCTGTAGAAGGTATGATGACAGAGTGTCATACCATGCTCTGGGGGCTTGGTGGAGACCATAGAGAGCCTTGTCTAGCTTGTACACCCTGTCTGGATACTTGTAGTCTTCAAAACCAGGAGGTTGGCACACATATACCTCCTCTTCAATTGTCCCATACAGAAAAGCAGACTTGACATCCATTTGATACACTTTAAATCCTTTGAAGCTTGCATAGGCCAGAAATAGTCTGATGGCTTCAATTCTTGCTACTGGAGCAAATACATCATCATAATCTATGCCTTCTTCTTGAGTGTACCCTTGTGCTACTAGTCTTGCTTTGTTCTTGATGACTATCCCTCTCTCATCTTTCTTGTTTCTGAACACCCATCTTGTACCAATTGCTCTCTTACCTTTAGGAAGATCCACCAGAGTCCATACATTCTGAATTTTGAACTGTAGAAGCTCTTCTTGCATAGCTTCAATCCAGGATGAATCTTTTAGTGCTTCTGATGCCTTTTTAGGTTCTAGTTGAGACATGAAACAGGCATTCTCAAAGGCAGCTAGGCTGAATTCAGGAACTGTTTGTTCAGCAGCAGCAGTCTCATTTTGAACCATTTTCCTTGTTTGTACAGGAGTGCTTGGATCACCCAGTATTTGTTTGAGAGGATGATACTTGTGAACCCTTAGTGTAGGCTCTCTCTCAGTCTGAAAAGAGGATCCAAGATTTGTATCATCTCCATCGGGACCAGTAAAAGGATCAGCTTCAGGAACAGCTTGACTTGAATCTGGGACTGTGACCCTTTGTGTTGGAGCTGTTCTCTCAGGACTTGGGAGTGGCACATAAGTATCTGAATTTGTATCATGTTGAGCATTCAGGACCCCTGGAGGATCACAAGACAGAAGTGGTAGAGTGGTGTAATCATCCCAACTTGTTAAGTCTGCAGCAGTCTGAAACTTTGTGGCAACAGCTTGAGAAGTTGTATTGGCAGCATGAGAAATTGTGTTAGCAGCTTCAACCCTGTATGCATCAGTTTCTGCAGTATACTCAACAAAGCTCAGATAATTTGTTAGTGAATCCAAATCAAACAACCAATCAGGACCAGTGCCTTTAATATTAGCAGTATTTTCATTAAATTCAACGTTGGCACTTTCTTCAATGGTTTTAGACACACTGTTATATACTCTATAGGCTTTGCTTTGAGTTGAGTATCCTACAAATAATCCTTCTTCAGCCTTACTTTTAAACTTCCCTAAGTGAGTCTTAGTGTGAAGGATAGTACATGGGCATCCAAAAGGCTTGAAGAAAGCTATTAGGGGACTTCTGTTATGGAATAACTCATAGGGAGTTTTCCCTTGTGATTGGACAACCTGAACCCTATTTAGAACATAACAGGCTGTATTAACAGCTTCTGCCCAGAAAGTCATTGGCAGATTTGAATCAGCTAACATTGTTCTAGCAGCCTCAATTAATGTTTTGTTCTTTCTTTCAGCTACACCATTTTGCTGTGGTGTTCTGGGTGCACTATATTGTCTTGCAATGCCTTTGGACTCACAAAAACTGTTTAGAATGTGATTTTTAAATTCAGTTCCATTGTCTGATCTTATCACCTTAACTTTGGAATTGGATTGGTTTTCTATCTTAAGGATAAAAGACTTAACTAGTTCAGCAGTTTCATCTTTGGACCTAAGAAAGTAAACCCAAGTAAATCTGGTGAAATCATCAACAATAACTAAACAGTAAGCCCTTTTATTCAAACTCAAAACAGATGTTGGACCAAATAGATCCATATGAAGCAGCTGAAGAACAGATGAGATTGAATTTGCTTCTTTGGCCTTATGAGAAGTTTTGTGTTGCTTACCTTTAAGGCATGCTACACAATGATCATCACAAATGAACTCCTTTTGTGGTAAGCCTCTTACCAGATTCTTTTTAACTAAAACATTCATGGACTTGAAGTTCATGTGACACATCCTTCTATGCCAAAGAGCAGACTCATTTGATGATGCTTTGGATATCAAACAGCTTAAAGTATTTGATTTAGACAAAAGATCTGTGTCCAGACAGTAGACATTGTCCTTTCTTGGTGTTCTTAGTAAAACAAGATTTTCAGGAACTTTGAAATCTTTTGAAAGAACAATGCACTCAGAATCTGTGAACAGAACAATGTTTTGTTTGTCACAGATTTGAGAGACACTTAATAAATTGTACTTAAGCTGTTCAACATACAAAACATCATGGAATGTCATGTTGCCTGCATTAACAGTACCTTTACCTGTAACCTTACCTCCTTTTGAGTTGCCTCCAAATGCAACAAAACCTCCATCAAAACCTTTGAAATTTGACAAGGTCTCAGAATTGCCTGTTATGTGCCTAGAGCATCCACTGTCCAAATGCCATCTTGTTCTATGAGGAGACCTGTGGTTGCCCTGCACAAATAACAGCTTAGTCAGTAGTGGAGTAAACCCAAACCAAATTGGTTTTGGGTTGGCCTTGTACATTGACATAACTAAATACTGTTTTTGACTTCTTATATTTAGTGAGATCTGCTGATGGAGTCTTTGGAGAGTATTTGGTGACTATATGAGGTATCCAACTATTTTGATCATCTTTTCTTCTAACAGTCTCAGATGATTCACTAGCAGTTCCAGATTGATGCTCAGCAGCTTGAGCTGTGTTTGTAGTGCTAATAGCTTCAGTTTTTGCACTAACAGCTTCAGATTTTGACTTAGCAGTCTGATTTTTTGCATTAGCAGTTTGAGCTGAAGATTTGTCCTTGACACACCATATTTGTTTAAAACTTGCTTTAGGCTTTGCCAAAACTTGTTTTTGATGTGTGGACTGTTTTTTATTCACTTTTGAAAACCTGTGATCAACTGTTTTCTTTGGAACTGATGTGGAAGGTTTCACTTTTGAGTGCTTTGACTGAATAGGATTTGTTTTTGTGTGATTCACAGTCTGTTTTGCAACAACTGGTTTATAAAAACAATCCTTGGCTAAGTGATTCTTCCTTCCACAGTGAAAACACCTTTTGACAGTTTGAATTGGAGAACCAGACTTTTCTGTGTAAGGTCTACGACTGCAAGATCTATCTAGACGCGGATCCGTGAACGAGTGCGGAATCCTCGTTGACGGTTAGACGGACAACTCTCAACCAACGGAACACGGAGACTATTAGACGCTGAACGAACGACACACGTACGATCCTACGTACTAATTCTCTCCGAAACGGCACTCACCTAGCTGATAAACTCGAGATCGCTTCTTGCTTAATTCCTCACGAATTCTGCCAAAAGTCTCCTAATTATTCGAGTCTATCCCTAATTATAGACCCTGATTCGAGTCTGTTGTGGGCCAACCTCGAATCTGGCCCAAGGCCCATTCGAATCTGTCCATATTGACAGATTAGAATCTAGCCTATTCGAATCTATGGACTCATTCGAATCTATCTCAGATTCGAATGGATTCCCTTAAGAAATTCGAATCTAGCCAAAATACTTAAACTCTCAAGTGATAAAACTTATGATATTACCTTATGATTGATTTTATCTTTGAACTTTATGTTTGAACTTCTTGTAATACGTTACATCAAGTTCAAACATACAAACACTAATAAGCATCAATCATATATAATATATTTATAGCAAACACATGCTAAATCACAATGTAAGACCACTTAGACTGCTATCGTCACACGGGATGTACCAACAGACTCCCCCTTGACGATAGCTTCTAATAATTTACACATTTGATTTACGAACTTTGTTTATTTGTTGATTCAAAACACTACCAGCATACAGACCTTTCTCGACGCATACCTTGACCACATTTTCATACTTACTAGCCTCAGTGTCCATATGTGCGTCACTGGAAATCTTACAATTATACAAAATCTGCAGATCTTCTTTAGATAGGTTTACCAGGTGAAGCGGGTCATAGACTCTAAGAATAACATTTTCTTCTAAGTCTTCCATAACCGCTTCCCCAGTTTCCGTGTCAGCATACCACCACTTCAGATTCTTCAGAATATTTTGTGGCATTGGCTTGAGAGGAACCCTCCTAAGACATCTAGCCGGCTTATAGTGAATCCTCATCCAAGGTCGTCCAGTTAGAGGATCAATACGTGACGGATCCTCTACTCTTCTCCCGACCCTTGGATTCAAACGTTCGAACTTCCTTGATCTCCCTTCCTTTCTTATGATTTTTTCGATTACGCTCGCGTAGGGATCATTGCCAATGTTTATAAGATCTTTCCAAGCTAGCGCAGTGATTTCGATTTTTGGCAGGGAGTTGAACGCTTTTAAAGTTCGCCTCATGTACTGAAGCCCGTCTTTTCTCTTTATTATAAATAGCTGCAGATCTCTGTCAAAGAACCAGCTTAAAATTCGCTCAGACAGCTTCCCAGTACCTGGAACTCTCATTGTCCTTTTAATTGCTGCTTCTTTCTTTTCAGCCCTGAACCATAGCTTTCGTTTTTCTTCATTAGTTAGCTCTCTTGCAGGTTCTTCTGTCGATGGCTGAGGATTCAATGCAACATTAACTATATCTGCATCGACAATTTTATTTCCATCAATCATGTAAGTATCAGTGATAGGATTCTGCTGCACAACTATCTCGTCAGCTTCATCATCCTCATCAGCAAGAACTTCATCATCCGACCGCCAGTCTACTATCTCCCCTGGCACAAACTCCCCTTCTTCCAGCTCTTCGTCTTCATTATCAAAACCTACATCCAGTGGATCATCATCGAGATCCATGAGTGCTTCAATCATCTCACTGATCTCAAAGTCTGTAGGCTGTTTAGATGAACTGGCCTCACCACTTTCTCCTTCGCCTTGACTAGGCTCCCCCTCAACTTGTGTAACTTGAGCTGCAGGAAAATCTACAGACTCAAACTCTTTATTCGCACCGGGATCATCGCCTTCATTATCATCTCTTCTCTGCACCTCCTGATCTCGGCACGATGTCTCCCCCTGAGCCTGTAAATTTTTCATTAACTGCTCAATTAGGGAGCGCATCGACCTTATCTCAGCTGCCTGATCGCAAACAAAAGTTTTGATTTCTACATTCTCTTCCTGGACTTGCTCCACAATCTTCTTCAAATCGGCATTTTCTTTATCAAGATTTGCATTATGAGTCTGAATTTCTCCGATCGCCTTTGTTAGGCTTAAGATTTGGACATTCTGGAAGTCAACGCGAGCTTTAAGCTGCAGAAACCTTTGATTGTCAGTGTATGTGGTCGAGGCAGATGTGATGGACTGTATAGGAGTAGGAATGAACGGTGATGGTATATACGGTTCATCTTGAGGTGGTGGTGGTGGTGGAGTGGTGGTTTGAGGTTCTTGATGTTGTGGAATTTCTGGTTGATCTACAGGAGCTGAAGATGATCCTTGCATGAACCTGTGACGTTTGGCCCGTTGCCTTGTCACTAGTTGAGGAACTTCCTCTTCTTCAAAATCAGACTCTTCCAATTCCCTGTTCACGCGCCTCCTCGAACCACCCTCATTTATAATCAATCTCGAACCATAAGTTCCAAGTTGAATATCAGGAACTGCAGCTGCCGGAACTTCCGCGGATTCTGAGTCGGAGTCCGAGGATGTTAATCCGTCATCTGCCCCTTCTGGCTCGTATTCCTCGACATCTCTAAATACATCATCTGTATCTACTGGGGGACTAAGCAGCTCATCTACTAATGCTGCTGCAACATCTTCATTGGCATGTGGACCAGATGCCCATATTTCTTCCAAGGTTTGAGCAATCTGCTCAGATTCAGGAATGGCACTTGAAGGCCCTGCTTCCTGTGCTTGGGGCTGTTCGCTCGTAGAAGGCCTGGAAGCCTGGATTTGACTCGCGGCTGGTCTTTGTCGGCGTCTTGGGTCACGCGGCTGAGCTCGCGGCTGTTGTTGTTGTTGACGTTGCTGTTGTTGTTGCTGACGTTGCTGTTGTTGTTGCTGTGGTTGAATGTCAGCGACCCCTGCCCAGTTGGCATCTTCCGAGGCGTGAAATTCCCTATCCACAATCGCTCCAAACAATGGACGCGCAACCGGAACAGCTAATCTTCCTCGATGTGAGGAACAGTCAGCAAAGATGCGTTTATCCATAACATTCACGCTCAAAGAGTCATCTGATTGTGGCAAATTTGGCAAAAAGTGCCTTATCAACATCATGACAAATCTTGGATATAGCAAAAATCGTTCCCTTTCTGGAGCCGTAATTTGATGAACGAACTCCGAGAAGAACATCTGCGAAAAGCTGAACTTCCGATTATATACCAATGCAATAACTCCAGATTGGATCTTTGATACTATGTAATCAAAGCCAGCTTTCTTTGGCGCAAAACAGACCATGAATACGTGCACCAGGAATCTCCATTGCCCAATCAGGCCACTCTTCATGTATGACGACTTTGTCACATCTAAACTGTAGCCCATTCTCAGAAAAGCAGTCTGCCTAATACTTTATGGAAAGTCAATAGGCCCATCTTCTTGTTCTTGAGAACCCAACTGTAGCACTTGGCGCAACATATCTGCTGAGAAGACTAGAGGCTGGCCAGCGATTCTGGTTCTGATAACTGTCGGGGTGACAGTACAGTCCACCTGTAAATGATCATAAAACTGGCGTACATACGAAATTACAATTGGAATATTATGATACAAAGCATAGCTAATCCTAGACTCAGCTAGGAAGTCCAAAACTTCGCGAAAACCCTGCGCCTCAGGGATATTATTATCTGGATTAAGGACCATATTATGCTTCGGGACAAAGGCGCGAACTGCCATATCTGCACAATAAATAAAACTGTTAGACTTATTAAAAATCAATAAACTTGTTTAAATTCAAAATTTGTTTTATTTTGTACTTGATTAAATACAAAATCTAACACAATTAAATTTCCACAAGTTTAATAAAATTTAAATTAAACAAAGTAAATAAAGTACAGATTCGAAAGTAACAGATTCGAAGTGTCCATATTCGAGTGTAATGGACAGATTCGAAGAGTCCCTTTTCGAGTCTAATGGACAGATTCGAATATCATGGTCATCTCGAATCTAATGACAGATTCGAGAAACCCATGAACAAATTCGAAGGTCCTTGAACAGACTCGAAGGCCCGACGGTTGATTTGTCAACAAAAACTCAAGATTTTAACCATTTTGAACTTGGTACATCACATACATTAGTTCAACTAGGTTCTAATCATTAATTTATGCCTTTAATTTGATCTTTTATAGGTCCAATCTTGGTAATTTAGCAAAAACCCTATTTCAACCAATAAAACTTCAAAATTTGATGTTTTAGCCTAAAATTGTGTATAAAACTACACAAATCTTGTACAATCCGGTTGATTATACCTAGAAGTGTCTGTAGAATCGAACACAACGTCTTCAAAGTCGACAAAATGTCGTTTAGGAGAGAAACGGTAGACTCGAGAACAGATTCGAAATCTCCAATATAGATTCGAGAGTATAGATTCGACAACAGTAAGTATTAAATGACTTCACTGTTGACCTATATATACTACCAACCTTCGAGTCTAAGTGTAGATTCGAATCTACTGACAGATTCGAATTACTCCTCATTCGAGTCTGTCTTAGATTCGAAACTACCAATAATTAGAAAAAATTTCGAAAATTTTGAAATAAGTTCAACTTTTCCAACTTTTTTCTACGGTATCGTGTAACCAGATAAACTATGCCAATTCTTTTATCCTAAGCTTAAAATAATTCACGCATTGATTATTTTATTCAACTTTGAATGCACCCTCAGTAATTTTTGACCTTTTACCTAAGTAGAAATTTAAACTAAAAATGAAATAAAATAAAATAAAATAAAATAATGTAAAATAAAATTTTGACCAAAAAATTAATCTAGACTTAAGAAAAATTTACAATCTAAGCTAAATACTTAACAACATATTTTTGATGAGTATAGTCTAAGAAAGGTTCAATAGCGATGTCTGATACTAACTTTCAGTACTTAAACTTTCACACCTAGGAATTTTTGATTCCTTTGATTGTTTGTTGTGACATACCTATTTAGCCAATTGTTGGTATTTTACCCTGTTAAACATTCTACATTTCGGAATATCCCTTGGCCTTTTTATTTATCAGGAAATTATCTTACGTGACTCAGACATAGGCATACTTTTACGATCAAGGCACACAGACAAAGATTCTAACTTGTTGGTAAATTTGCAACTTTCTTTAAAAGACAAACATCGGACACAGGTCCTGTTTTTTTTTTTTTAAGAATTTTCATAACAGAAAAGTGTCTTAGTTCGCTTAAGTTTCATTTTAAAGTTAGCAGATAGCGGTGAAGGTCTGTACTGACGTACAACAAAGCGACATGTCTGCTAACCCGAATCTAAACAGAGACAACAGGTCTGTACTTACGTACAACAGAGTTGCATGTTTTCAACTCTCAGTTTTACTTGATATTTCTATTCTATCCATTTTCAGATGTATTTGATGTTGCCATACATCCCCAGAAAGTTTGCATACCTCATTTAGACTCAATGTTTGTATGTCTTGTACATAAAAATTAAGACCGATTGGTCATATATCTAAGTTAGTGACACGCTTGACTATTTCTAGAATATTTTATTAGCCTTGAGATTCCCTATATGTATTATGCCTACCAACACATCAAACTAAATAAAGTATAACACTTAGGATTTAGTTGCTTTATGTGTGAAAGCCTAAACACTTAGAGTTTGTAACGACTGTGCTAATTTTCGTCACTTTGAACCTATGTATCTAAGAGTTAACTCCTTTTCTGATATTCTCTTTTTTTTTTTGTATTTTTGTAATTTTCTCTCTTTTTTCTTTTGTTTTTCATAGAAAAAGCAGGTTAACGATAAGATGTACGTAGAAGTCAACAGGCACTACTACTTACTAAAAATAGAAACTTAATAAATTAGAAACTTACTAAAATAGAAACTTTCCTAAATTAGCAGATTACTGTAAAGAAAAGAATATTACGACTCTAAAAGAAAATAAAACGTACTACTTACTAAGGTCAAATTACTTCGGGGTTTGCGCATTCCATTCAGTTGAATTAAATACTCAAACCGTGACTTATCAAACGCTTGGTAAATAAATCTGCATTATTATCTTCTGTTGCCACCTTTACGCATTTTGTTAAGTTCTTTTCAAGCACAATACGAATAAAATGATTGCCTATGTCTATGTGCTTTGTTTTACTGTGTTTAACTGTGATTAGTAGTTATAGCAATTGTAGATTGATTGTCTATCCTAATTGGAGTTTGAGTATACGCCAAACCGTAATCCCGCATGTTGTTGTTATCCACAGAACCTGTGAGCAGCAACTACCTGCGGTCGCAACATACTCGGCCTCGCACGTTGACACGGCTACGACGTTTGTTCTTCGTTGCATTGCCAGGACAACCAGTCCTCCCATTCCTGGACTCTGACACACCTCCAGTCGAT
>JAANYP010001485.1:167331-271710 GCA_020465985.1 Centrapalus pauciflorus | reverse complement strand
GTTCTGTTCACAAAGAACAGAACACTTTAAAATTGCCCAGGCTGCTCACCAATGTAGAGCAGCGTAGACAGTTTATGTCCAGCCTGTTCAGCAGACAGAACAGCTTGGACAAACTGTCTTAGTTGCAACACATGCAACACATAGAACAGCTTTAGACTAATATTGCAAATCATCTTTAGGCTTTAATAAGGCATATAACAGGCCTTAAGTTCAACCTTCAAATGCATCAACAGGTTTGATTATAAATCTCCCCCTCAGATGTAGAACAGGTTTGACTGAGGCCTTTTTGTGCCTAACAGAATGTGATATATTTCATGCAAAAATGTTAGAAATTAGCATACCAAAATAATAAGTGATAATTAAATTAATGCAAACGTTTTTTTAATATGGTTATATATAAATTAACTCAATCTACATAAAACTTAGAATTCTGCTATACAAAAAATTTAATTTTCAAATTAAATTGAAGATTTTAATCATCAAATTAAAACAAAAGTTTAGAGTTTTATAATCAGGATGCTTGTTAGGTTGTGTTTTAATTGATGGAAACAAAGTCTAGGGGTTGTTTTGTATTTCTTTGATAGTTGTCAAGTATGTATATAAATAGTATCTTTGACTTTCAATAGTAATAGATCTGACAGTTTGCACTTTTACGGAAGATAGCAGTTACTAATTCAAGAATATTTCTCTCAAGCTTTTTTATTCAACATTCTCTGATAATCAACCATTCGGTTAGTTGTTTGATTACTGATTTGTTATTGTTCTTAATATTTTGTATGATTGATATGAAACTGTAATTCACAATTGGTATCAGAGCTTTAGGGGTGAATATTCTGATCTGAGATTGATTTTTTTTTCGAAACTACTCACTGTTCTTGAGAATTTTTTTTCGAAAAACCCTAAAATCACTAAGGGTTTTTAATCTGTTGATCATTACAAGTGAATATTAGATCGAAGGTAAAGGATTGATAGACGAATCAATTGAGTATAAACTTGAATTGATTCACAAAACACAGAAAAAGATCTAGGCAATATAAAAACGAATACTGTTCCATTGAAAAAGTCAAACCTAGATCTATTTTTGCACAAAGGTGTTTCACAAAAAGTGTTTGTATTCAAAATCCTCACCTTCGATTGCAATTTGAGTGAAAATGGGCAAATTTTTGGATTTAATTTGACTTTCAGACTTGAAAAATCAGAAAATATTAAGAAACTCGAAATACACATATCCTGTGTGTTATTCGAGTTGAATATTTCTGTTATTCGAGTTGAATATTTCTGTTATTCGAGTTGAATATTTCTGTTATTCGAGTTGAATACCTGTGAAATTCGAGTTGAAAAAAAGTGTCAATCGAGTTGACAATCACTGTCAATCGAGTTGACAACCACAATCAATCAAGTTAGATATAAAGTTGATCGAGTTTATTCGCAGTGAAATTTATTCAAGTTTCAAACAAACTCGAGTTTCATTTCAAAGTCAATTCGAGTTTTCTTTCAAACTCACTCGAGTTTCACATAAGACTCAATCGAGTTTCACATAAGACTCAATCGTGTTTCACATAAGACACAATCGAGTTTCACATAAGACTCAATCGAGTTTCACATTAAACTCATTCGAGTTTCACTCTAAACACATCCGAGTTTCACTCTAAACTCATTCGAGTTTCACATTACACCCATTCGAGTTTCACTCAAAACTCATTCGAGTTTTATACTTAGATCATTCTAGTTTAACACACATATTAATCGAGATTGTTGCAATACATCAACATCAAGTCTATTCAGTGTCTGAGTCAAGTTGATTATTGCTACTAACAAGTTACTGTGTTGTAGATTTCAGTACTAATCTGTGTTTCCAAGTTTGATCAAAATTTTCAATCTCAATCGGAGTTCATCAGATCTTGGACAGTTTCCCATATATCAATCAATATGTCTAAAGACGCTCTGGCAATGGGATCAGAAACCAAACCCCCAATTCTATACAGGGGTGAATATGTTCAATGGAGGGAGAGGTTTCTTGAATTTATTAGTTTTCATGATCTATCGGAAGAGATGCTGAAATTCTTAACAGAAGGACCAGCCACTTTTATGGAAACAATCCCAGGAGTACCAACTGGTAATCCCCCAATTCCACCAAGGACAGTAGAGGTCACCAACCTGACTGAGGCTCAAAAGAAGAGAAAATTAGGGGATAAAACTGCCAGGAAGTTACTTCTGATATCCATCCCCAATGATATTTACACAAGCCTCACGAACACAAAAACTGCTAAGTCAATTTGGGATGAAGTGTGTAAAATCATGAGGGGATCTGACAGAGCTGCCACAAACAGGGCTAGAAACAGCCTAATGACGTTTGAAAATTTTAGAGCCCGTGAAGGTGAACTACTGGAAAACACTTACCTAAGGTTTGTGAATTTGGTAAGTGAGATGAAACGAAACGGAGTGACAAAGTCCAATCTGGACATAAATGTCAAATTCTTAAATGTTCTGAATCCTGAATGGGAAAATTATGCTATGATTATCCAGCAAACAAAAGATATTGAAGAAATGGATTTTCATATGATATTTGAAAACCTCAACAAGTATCAAGAGGTTGTGTTGAGGAAAATATCAGGAAAGAAGAAAGCCGAGAAAGAAACTGTTGATCCATTGGCTCTTCTGGCAGAGAAAAAGTTCAAATACAAAATGAAAAAGGAGAAAAGAGTCGTAGTCAGCAGTACATCTTCCGAATCAGAATCCTCAGATTCATTTGCTGACTCAGAGATAGAAGAGATGAAAAAGCAGATGGCACTGCTTACAAAAGCATTTCAAAAGAAATTCTACAGAAAGCCAACCAACAATAAGATGCGCTATAAAACAGGCTCGAGGAAAATTGAGAAGAAGGACAAATATGAGAAATCTGGAGAAAGCAGTGGAAGAAAGACTGACAAATATGAAAAGTCAGAAAAGTCAGCAAAGAAAGAGTCAGAACAGAAATGTTACAACTGTGGAAAACCAGGTCATTATGCCCGAGAATGCAGATCCCCAGTAGTCAAAAACTCAGAATACTATACAAGAAAGGCTCTCTTAGCCAAAGAAAAAGAGTCTGGCAAAGCTCTTATGGCGGAGGATGACCACTGGTTGCAGTTATCTGAAGATGATGACATTCTAGATGAAGATGCTCACATTTGCCTCAAATCAGAGATATTCAATGAGTCTGAACTGAGTGAATCAGCCATGTTGGCTGAGGATGAAGTATGGGTTGGTTTAACTGATGAAGAGGATGCAGAAACACAAGAATCTGAGGAGGAAGAGACAGAAGAAGTTGCATTGATGGCAACTGGCAAAACTGAGGCTGAAAATGAAGAAGATTCAGAGTCAGATAAATCAGATGATTCAGATAAGGCGGAGGTACATTCTAATTCTAATTCTGATATTGATGAATCATGTGTACTAGAAGAAAAACTAACTCATATGGCCTTTATGCTTAAAAAGTTTGAAAAATCTTTAAAGGCGGAAAAGAAAAATGCTCATTCTTTGGAAAATAAACTTCGTAATGAACATAACTTAGTTTTAGACTTTTCCAAAGATAAAGCATTAGTCTTACGAGCAGTTTCAGACTTACAAGATAAGGAAAGAGAACTTCAAAGCAATATACTCAATCTTAATCACAATATATCTGATTTACAAGACAGACTGCGAATAGCAGAGTTAGAAGCTTCAAACTTTTCTGTAAAATATCATGCTATTTTTGAAGAACGAACTAAACTTTATGAGAAAATAAAGAAGATGGAAGATGAATTTATCAAAGAAGGGCAAACAGATCAAACAATTTATTTAAATCAACCAAAAGACACAGAATTTTATAATTCTAAATCTGGAATTGGTTGGGAAAATCCAAAGTATCTGAAGAAAGCAATATCTAGTTCACCAACATTATATGATGTCAGATACATGAACTTAGGATTAAAAATGGCATTTATGAAAGCTTCTGAAGAAGTAGAATCTAGTGAAGAAATAAAAAAGATTACAATCAGACAAAATGCAAAATTCTGGTGATTATACCAGAATAAATGAAACAAGTAATATTCAAGATATTAAAGAAGAGTACATTCAAATATATTCTGAAAAGGATTTGTCTGAATTACCTACTCAATCTCAAAAGTTATATCTGCCATATTCAATTTTAGAAAAGATAAATTCTGATCTAGAATTGAAATTTAAAATTTTGAGACAGAGAATGGAACTCTCAAGGCTGAACTAAGAACGATGGAACAAAAGTTACAAAGTCAGCCTAAAAACATAAAATTGTCTGATCCATAATCCTCTACTTCTCTAGATTCTATAAATTCAGAAAAAGAATTTGATTTGTACATTCACTCTGACTTTAATTCATTAGATCAAATGTTTGGTAAATTGATGAATTTATCAAACCTTTGCATAACAAACAATCAGAGGATAATAAAGAACCTGTTAAAATTCTGCAAAGAATTTCTACAGATTCATTAAAATCATCTGAAATTCACCATTCTTACAACAAAAGAAGGAGAAAACAAAAGTTATTGTTAATACTCCTAACTTTGAAAAGGGTGAATCATCTTCATCAGCGGACTCAATTGCACTTAAAGTCCAATCTTCAAAAGGTATGAGAAACTTACAGAAGAAACAAGTATCTAAATCTACTAATTCTCATACTTCTTTTATGTCAGATATCATTGTGAATGGTTCGAGAAAACAAGTTTGGCGAAAGAAGAAAAGTGAACAGAAAAACAAGAGTATAAAACAAGAGTGGCGCGTGAAGGACAAAATTGTTACAGATAGAAATAGCAACATTGAACATTCTGTCTGTAATAATAAACTTGTTAATAATTCTTGTATAAAGTTTTCAAGAACGGACTTAATTGCTTTGAATTCTTGTGCTTGTAAGCCTTCATTTGTTAAATCTAATAAGCTCGTATGGAAACCGAAGAAAAAGGACCCATTTTATGAACAGAAAAAGGTTCCACAGAAAAGTATTTCAAAAACAATTCCACCACGAATTGTACAAAAGTGGATACCTAAAAGAACAGTTCAAAAGTGGGTACCTAAAATAACTTCAAATGATAAGCTAAAAGTCATATCTGTTAGAAAAACAAATAATAATGTGCATGAATTACCTAAAACAAAAGTACCCAACTACAAGTGGGTACCTCATGTGCTACTTCGTCTTATAGGTAAACCATGTCTGGTATCTTGACTCCGGATGTTCCAAGCATATGACCGGACAACGAGACACACTCACGGACTTTGTAGAAAAGTTCTGTGGGACGGTCAGATTTGGAAATGATCAGTTTTGTCCGATCAAAGGATACGGAAGTCTCAAATACGACAACATTACCATCCAAAAGGTTTTCTATGTTGATGGTCTTAGACACAATTTGTTTAGTATTGGACAGTTGTGTGATAAAGGTTTAGAAGTGAATTTCAAAGCCAATCGGTGCAGCATTAGATCCGGAGAAGGAAAGGAAATATTGGCAGGAAACAGGAAAACCAATTTGTACTCCATTGATTTAGCCTCGATTAATCTGAAGAAAGATGCCTGCTTAATGTCAAAAGCTACATCTAAAACAGCATGGATGTGGCATCGTCGCCTTTCATATCTGAACTTCAATGAGTTAACCAACCTAGCAAAAGGAGGGTTAGTCAAAGGGCTGCCAACTCTCAAATTCCAAAGAGAGCAGTTGTGTGCCGCATGTGAAAAAGGAAAAATGACAAGAGCTTCACACAAATCCAAAACAGAACACTCATCCACGAGAGCGCTGGAATTACTGCATATGGATTTGTGTGGACCAATGAGAGTACAAAGCATCAATAAGAAACGATATGCATTGGTGATAGTTGATGACTATTCACGATACAAATGGGTTTTCTTCCTGAGGTCCAAATCAGATGCAACCGAAACAATCATAGACTTCATCCAGAAAATACAAGTGAAGTTGCAACTCACAATTCAAACAATCCGCTCAGATAACGGAACAGAATTCAAGAACAAATCGCTTGACTCATTCTTGAATTCTATAGGAATTACACATCAGTTTTCAGCTGCTCGAACTCCACAACAGAACGGTTTCGTTGAAAGAAGAAATCGGACACTAGTGGAATCAGCTAGGACGATGCTGGCATATTCAAATTTACCGTTATTCTTATGGGCAGAAGCAGTTGCAACAGCTTGTTTCACACAGAATCGTTCAATCATAAATAAGAGATTCGGAAAGACTCCTTATGAATTGATTAATAAACGAATACCTAATATTAAATTTTTCCATGTCTTTGGTTGCAGATGCTTTATTCTAAACGACAAAGATAATCTTGGAAAGTTTAATCAAAAGGCAGATGAAGGAATATTCATCGGATATTCAAAGGAGTCAGTTGCCTTCCGAGTGTACAACAAGAGATCCAAGACAGTCAACGAGAGCGTGAATGTCAAATTTGATGAAGGAGTGGTAATGGCTTCTGAACACACCAGTTCAGGACCCGAACCTAAGACGCAGACTTCGTTGGAGTCATCTGAACAAAATGCTGAACACTCGGAATTACATAAGTTGTTTGAGAATTTTTATGAAGACTATTTTGAAAAGCCCAAAACTAATGTTCTAAATTTGGTGCCTGACAGGATTACTGAAGATCCAGTCGTAGTCTCTGATCTTTCTCAACAACAAGTTTCAGAAGAAACTGGGGAAGCCTCAACAGAAAATGTGCAGTCGACTACTGAGATTGTACAACCCATTGAACCTCCATATTCTTCTGAAACCCCCATTACTTCTGAACATTCAGAAGCTCCTACCACAGATGTCCCACCTACAACATCTGAAGTAACTCCCCAACCATATCTAGATCGCAATCCCAATCAAGACCAAATAGAACCGTTTCCACATACTTTTAAGTGGACAAGAAATCACCCAATAGAAAACATTATTGGTGATCCATCCGCGTCAGTCCAAACCAGAAGGGCAACCATAAATGAATGTTTATTTTCAAAATTTTTTAAGTAAAATAGAGCCCAAAAATGTAAAAGAAGCACTTCTGGATGCTGATTGGATTGTGGCGATGCAAGAAGAACTGAACCAGTTCAAACGGTTAAAGGTCTGGAGACTTGTTGAGCGCCCAAAGGACAAATCAATTATAGGCACGAAATGGATCTTTAAAAACAAGAAAGATGAACATGGAGTAATCATTCGGAATAAAGCTCGTCTCGTTGCCAAAGGATACAGCCAACAAGAAGGGATTGACTACGATGAAACATTTGCACCAGTTGCACGAATTGAAGCCATTAGAATGTTTTTAGCTTTTGCCGCTCATAAAAACTTTACAGTCTATCAAATGGATGTTAAAACTGCGTTTTTAAACGGGGAACTAACAGATGAAGTATATACATATCAGCTCGAAGGTTTTACTGATTCTTCGAGACCTGATCATGTATATATTTTAGATAAGTCACTGTATGGCCTTAAACAAGCACCGCGTGCTTGGTATGATGCACTTTCAACATATCTGTTGAAATGTGGATTTACAAAAAGTGCAGTTGACACAACCCTGTTTATAAGACGTCAGGGTCTGGATATCATAGTTATACAAATATATGTAGACGACATAATATTTGGATCTACAAATCCAGAATTTTGTAAGAAATTCGCATTTTTAATGTCCCAAAAATTCGAAATGAGCATGATGGGGGAAATAAATTTTTTCTTAGGATTACAAGTAAAACAATTAGCTGATGGTATTTTTATCAATCAGTCAAAATATATACAAGACATGTAAAAGAAATTTAACCTGGTCAAAAGTACTCCTATGAAAACTCTCATGGCTCCGGATTCAAAGTCAAAACTCGATGAGGACATCTCAGGGAAACCTGTAGATGTGACTCATTATCGAGGTATAATTGGGTCATTAATGTACTTAACAGCTAGTAGACCAAATATTATGTTTGCTACATGTGTCTGTGCAAGATATCAGGCAAATCCTAAAGAATCACACTTAACAGCTGCGAAACGAATTTTAAGATATCTCAAAGGAACTCCAAATATTGGTTTGTGGTATCCTAGAGAATCTTCATTTAATCTGACTGTTTTTTCTGACGCTGATCACGCAGGTGATAAGATGGACAGAAAAGGTACGTCTGGAGCAGTACAGTTCTTAGGTGACAAACTCGTATGTTGGTCATCCAAGAAACAACATTGCGTCTCATTGTCTACAGCTGAAGCAGAGTACGTTGCCGTATCTTCTTGCTGTTCTCAGGTGTTGTGGATGAAGAGCCAACTGCGCGATTACGGGTTTACACCAAAGAAAATACCAATATATTGTGATTCTCAGAGCGCAATAGCTATTGCATCAAATCCGGTGCAACATTAAAAAACAAAACACATTGACATTCGGTATCATTTTATAAAAGATCATGTAGAAAATGGAAATATAGAATTATATTTTGTGCCTACTAAATATCAACTAGCTGATTTGTTTACCAAAGCGTTAGATGAAAAACGGTTTAATTTTTTGGTATACAAATTAGGTATGTTGAATCGTTAAGATTTAATAATTCAGTAGTTTCAAATTTATAATTATAAAATTTTCATTTTTTTATTGATTTTAGTCTGATGTTAAATTCTTGAATCTTAAAGAGTTAATGTTCCTTGGAATTTAACAAGATCTGAATTGTCATGTGCAGGGGGAGAAGAAAATAATTTTGTCTGATTTTGAGTAAATCTGATAAAAATTATCTGATATTTTGTAGGGGGAGCAGAGCTGAGAAAAAGAATACACATTTGAGGGGGAGCAGCTTTCAGAAATTCAAGGGGGAGCAATTGAGCATTTTAATATTTTTTTGAGTTTAATATTTTTTTTTGTTTGTTGTTAATATTTAAAAAAAATTTCTATTATTTTTTTTTTTTTGTTTTGTTTTTGTGTGTGTGTTTTCAAATTTTTTTTGTTTTTTCTTTCTTTCTTTAAAGATTGGTTTTAAAAGTTTTTTTTTTTTTGAAAATCAAATTTTATCTTGATATTTTTTTATTATTTTTTTTGAGTCACAATATTTGTTGAAAAGATATTAAGTGGGTTTTATTTGTTTTGGATGATGGGCTGGATACTTTGACTATAAATTTGAATTTTCAAATTCAAATCACTTTTTCAAAAATATTTTCTATTCATCATCTTCTCCAAATACATTTCTTCACTCTTAAGAAACCGTAAACCCACAATCATCATCGACTTCATAACGATATCTTTTCATCAAAATTGTGAGTAAATGTTTAGATTGTTTATGCTTATAGTATTTCTATGTTGCTTATTTCAGTTTGGGATTTATGTAAATCTGTGTTCTTATTTTTTGTATTTGAGAGTTCATGGAGATTCATGATATTTGTTCATGAAAATGAAATTAAATGTGTGATGGGTTTCGTATTGTAATCATGACCATGAATCTGAAATTTCATAAGTCATTTTTTCATCACACAAACAGATTGTTTGATTTTGATATTCAACAGTTTCGAGTTCAAGTTTTTCTGAAATTTGTATTTTTAACAACTTAAATGTTGTTTTTAATTGAAATTCAGTAAAACAAAAGTGGTTAAAATGCATTTTCGAAGGGGATACAAGTTTTAAATCACTGAAAAAGATCCCTGAAATTAAATTCAAAAATTCAGTGTAAATTGGACTTGTAATAAAAACAAACAGGAACTTCTCGAATAAAGCTATACTCGAGAAAGCCCAAGAGTTAATCGAGTTGGCTTAAAAGACATTCGAGAAAGCCTTAGACTGATTCGAGTTGAATAACATGTGACTCGAGAAAACCCAAGAGTTAATCGAGTTGATTCAAATGATAATCGAGAATGTCTCTGTGTCACTCGAGTTGAATAAGGGTTTATTCGAGAAACTTATGTGTATCATGCGAGTTGACTGAATACAGGACTTAGAAAATTTTCAGAACTTAAATCTCTATTAATACATTGTCCGAGAACACTTATAGTTTATTCGAGTTGGGGTAATGTGGTTATCGAGAAAGTGTCTTCTTCATACGAATTGAGTGTTAGACATCATAGAGATAGTCCACATACTCTCATGTTTTATTCGAGATGGACAAATTGATCGTTCGAGTTGAATCAAGAACTATTCGAGTTGTGTCATGAATTATTCGAGTTTCATACATATGTAATTCGAGTTTTATATAGGCTTATTCGAGTTTATTCATAGACTAAGTCGAGTTGTTTCATGTGTCACCCGAGATTAATCAAGAGTCATTCGAGAAAGTTGTAGTTTCATTCGAGTTTTAAAAGAAGATTTTTCCTAAGTGTTGAATTTTTAATGTTTTAAGAAAAATGTCACATTTTTTTAAGAAATTGTTATAAATTTGTGTTTTTTCTAACATTGGTCTCTAAACGATTGACTTTGGAGTCGTTTCAATAATAGTCTATCATTGTCTGGAATCCCGATGCCTTAATCAGAAAATCACAACTTTTTACAATTTCTGATAAAATGTTACAATTTTTCTACACTTTAAGGATTGTCATTTGTGTACATGGTCTGACTAACATGATTTTTTATTTGGTTTACAGGTGTTCAAATGGCATCTCCAGTGCAGTCTCAGAATTCCAATTCATCTGACTCCCATTCGTCATCCAATCATACTCTTGTTTCCACACCTGTTTGTTCTACTTCAGTTGCCCGTCCCTCACAATCAAATATTATCCCAGATAACCAATTACTTAAACCTAAACATTCCCTACCTTTTAGAGATAATAACCATCGCCTGGATACCAAGGTTATTAAAGTTAGTCATCCTATCATCGTTGACATTCTCAAAGGTCATCCGTTAGGTTATCTGCTTCAATATAAACCTTCAATCCCACAGGTATACCTACAACAATTTTGGCATACTGTCAAATTTGTTCCTGCTGACGGCAATCACCATTTCAAAGTAACAATAGACCAATTCAAAACTAAAATCACTCTCGCCAGACTTCGTCACAATTTATTTCTTCCAAGACGTATAGACACAGTTAACTTTCCAGAGTTGGCTGATTTTGAAGATTTTGTGTCGGATGAGGAGCTGGTTCATGATCTGATCTGCTTGGGCTACTCAAAGCCACTACCAAAGAGCTCCAGATTCCATAGGAATGGCTTGAATGGTGAATGGTACACACTATTTGGAATCATCAATAGGTGTATGACGTCTAAGCACACAGGCATCGACAGATGCAGTATTCATTGCCTAAGGATTTTTCATGGAATAGCGTTTAACAAGCATTATGATTATGCTCAGTGCATATGGGAGGACTTAAAGGAGACTGTTCTAGCAAAAACTACAAATAGAGCAAGAAAATTTGTTCCGCTTTAGAGATTTATACAAATTCTTATCCGAGGAATTCTTCGCGCAAATGAAAATATTCCGAAGCGAGCCAATTCACAGCGATGTCCAGATTATGTGATGATGAGCTTACACGAAGTGCCGGATTCTCCAAATGCAAATATTATGCCAATCCCGGAGTCATTGTTAAAATATGCGGATCAAGAGAGTGAACATGTGAGATTGTATAGGATAGATCATGCTCCAATAGAGACCCAGGAGCCGGGATCTCTTACCCAAGGAGCTTTAGGACTAGAGGAACCTCAGCAAGGGGCTGAAGTTCAGGGTGCCCAACCTGTGAGTGAGGGAGATGTTGTTGTAAGGGGAGGTGAGGAAGAGGCTGAGAGATCTGATTCCGAGAGAACTTTGTCGGGTATCCAAGAAGAAGAAGGTGAAGGAGATGATAATGATGATGATGATGATGATGATGATGATGATGATGCTGATGGAGGTGATCATCATGAGGGAGGTAGTATGCTGATAGATATAGTAAGAATTGCTGAAGAGAGTGTGCGGGATACCATAAACCTAGAAAACCGGGATATAACCACATCTGCTGTTAGCTCTCCTATGAGAGTTAGCATTGAAGAAGTCAGTATCCCACTAACGATTGCACATCCAACCATCCACTCAGTCTCCTCTCAACAGGAGATTGTTTCAATTGAGCATAGGGATGAACCTTATAATCTATCCGAGAGTCATTTGGACTTGATGGATATTGAAACAAGTACACAGCTGCCCGAGTGTACGACTTCAATTCATTCACTGAGTATAGATCTATACAGCCTAGGACACTCGAGTCAACTTCATCCGTTGAAGTTAGTGTGGTTAAACTTCGTGTTCCCACTGGAACATCCTTAGCAATGGAAGCATTTGTTGCTTCGTCGCTTGAAGAGGGTGGAAGTCCAGTCAGAGCAACATCTTTACCAACTCTGAGTACTGGCCACACAGACGTACTTTTTACAAGTTCGACTGTCGTGACAACTGGAAGTCTACGTGACCCAGTGGTGACTTTATCCCCATTTGTAACTGAGTCAACATTGAATAAAGCGTTGAATGAAGCTGTAGCTGGGGTGAACATGCATGTATCTGCTCAATTATCTGAGGTAATGGCACAGATGTCAAACATCCACAAGTTCTTAACGGGTAAGTCTGTTGCGGAGGAATCAATGAAGAAATCTGAATCTAATCAAGCTATCAATGAGTTGAAAGAAGAGTTGAAAGAGTTTGTGTTTGAACAGTTTGATGAAATGAGAGAACGCATGATAAGTTTAGAAAGCACCATGATAACTGCATTGGGCAATTTATCAGAAAGGGTTGCAGCAGTTGAAGAGACCTGTAAGGCTCAAGCTTCCTCATCCAAGAGGAAACATGATGAGCATGATGAGGACTCCGATGATGCTCCTCATGAGGGGGAGAAGAGGAGAAAGCTTGATGAATCTACACCTGAGGTATTGATGATTACATACCCAGAAAAAGAAACTGAAGTTCAAGAGAGAGAGGCTGGGGGCTCAAAAGAATCGGCTGGTGAACAAAGTGAGCTGGGATTGATTCTTCATGAAGATGTTCCAGTTCCTTTGAACATTCAGTCTGATATTTACCATTTTGTAGAATATATTGATTCTGATGAAGATATTCAAGATAAGCATCATGAGTTGAGTATTCAAGGAATAGGAGAAGAAAGAGAGGAATATATTGAAGTGTCTGAAGATGATGATGTAATTGCTTTGACTGATATTGATTTTAGAGCTGAAAGGATTGAAGAAGAGGAAGGTTTAGTTCAGGAAATTTTGAAAGATACTGAATCGACACCAACGGTTGAAAAGCCTGAGGTGGTTATTCAAGTTAAGGAGGAAATTGAAGAGTTTCCAGTCGAAAACGTGGTTGTTCAAGAAAAGGTTGAATTGAATGAGGTTGAGGTAATGGAAAGGTTCTTCAATGAATACGTGCTTGCTGATGAGTCTCAAAAACAACATAGACTCAGATTTGAAGCACAACAGGTTGTTCAGAGGGAAATTCAAGACATGCTGACACTATTGAACAAAGATGAGATCAGCAAAAAGAAAGCGAAGAAACTTGAGCTTCCAGAGAATAGATCAGCAGAGTTTATCAGAAAAAGGAACAAGATGCCATACATTGAAGATATTCTGGAAAAACGAATCTTTTGCAAGAAACAAGCACTGTGTTCTTTTCTCAAGTTATTTAGAGTGCTAGAGCCAAACATGCCAAATCTGGTCAACTATGCTAGCTTTTTGAGAAATAAGACACAAGAAGTTGAGAAAGTCAAAAGTGAGTTCAGAATAGTTGATCTGGTGAAAATAGAAAAGGAAAGATTTGTTAAAATTTTCTATCCAAAGTTCACTGTCACTAGATCAGATGGAAACACCTATATGTTCACGGAAGCAGATATGTTCAATATGCACCTGGTCGACATTGAAGATCTTTTTGATGAGTTGTGCAGAAACAAACGAAATGAACACTGCAGATTTGCACTTAAGACATTGTTTCACTTCATGCATACCAAATTGGTATTAGTGTCGGTGCAAGATCTACAGATAGGTGTTGAACGGGGTATGAGGAAGATCAACATGACAGCGCCTCACAGAGATATCAAGTTTGTTGGAGAGTTGAAAGAATTTCAAGTTATCATGGTAAAGCATCCAGCAGTCATGTACAAAGATAGAAATAAGAAGTTAAGAGCTATGAGAAGTGTAGAGCTGAACAAATTTTCAGATGGGACTCTGAATAAAGTTTTGAATGGTTTAAAAGGAAAGCTTGCAGCTGATAAGAAAAGAAAGACGAAGAAAGGAGCTCTATCTGTAAATGACCGAAGACTTATGGTTGAGTTTATTTCAAAGATTGAATGGAGGCTCTCGTATCGTAAAAGTGTTAGAAGATTTGAACAAAAGCTGGGCTTATCAATTTAAAGACTTTGGTCTTTCCATCAAAGGGGGAGAATGTTAGGTTGTGTTTTAATTGATGGAAACAAAGTCTAGTGGTTGTTTTGTATTTCTTTGATAGTTGTCAAATATGTATATAAATAGTATCTTTGACTTTCAATAGTAATAGATCTGACAGTTTGCACTTTTACGAAAGATAGCAGTTACTAATTCAGGAATATTTCTCTCAAGCTTTTGTATTCGACATTCTCTGATAATCAACCATTCGATTAGTTGTTTGATTACTGATTTGTTATTGTTCTTAATATTTTGTATGATTGATATGAAACTATAATTCACAATGCTGAAATTAATTAATACAAAATTTTCTTATATATTTATAAATAAATCAATTTCTATAAAAGTTTATTATTACATGAATATTTATTACCATCATTTATTACTGTGGACTCAACTTTTATGTATAAAAAAGTTTATTTTATTTTGTTGTTATAAATAATTCAATTTCTATAAAAAATTATTTCAATTTGACATTAAAGCAATAATTTTGGATGACCGATTTATCATTACAGATAAAATTATATTTAATATTAAAACAATAATTAGTTTAAGTGTAACATCCCGAATTGGAGCCTGGTACGTGGATTTAATTTATTGGCTCATTATATTAATATTATTGTGTTGTTCCAATTGAATCCCTTTTCGTGGATTTAACGTGTCGAGACCGAGTGATACGTGTCTCCGGATTAATAATTAGTGGATTATTATTATCATTGAGATCGTGGATTTAATTGGGTCAAAATGATATTAATTGTGAAAAAGCGGTATCGGGTTCGGACTTCTATTATTAGAAAGCGTATATATATGTGTGTGGATAACTCTTGGTATCTTCTCCTTCTCCTTTCCAAATTCAGAGAAAATAAGTGAGTGTGTGTGAAGTGTGGGAGCTGCTAAAAATCACCAAGAAATTAAGTTGGTTGCTGAATTTTGTGATAATCAACTTCTCCTTTTGTGTTCTTGAGCTCAAGGTAAGAATTGTGGATTTTAATTGCTGAAATTCATGTATGTATATATGTGAATGTAAGAGTTTGGTTTCTGAAGTTGTATAAGTTATTATATGTGAGTTTTGTGGAGTTGTTGGGCAGGAAATCGAGTTATGGAGGTTAAACCTCTAGATTCTGCCATGAAAATCGAACAGAGCTGCTGTTGTTGCAGCGTGAGCGCGGCTGCGATGGCCGCAGCGTGACCACGTTGACTGAGCCCGGCTGCGATGCGGCGGCTGTTCAGCATGGGTTTTGGGCGTCGGTTGTTCGTTTGGGGTGGTGCCATGGGTCGTAATTGGTTATGATAATTATGTTTGGGTTTCGGTTGTCTATCGGTCGAGTTTGTATTAATCCGTTGAGATCCGTGATGTTTACAGGTTCGAGCCGACCGCGTTCTGAGCAGCGTTAGAGTTTCGGGTCTCGGTTGATTTGGGGTAATTGGTGAGTACTCGAGTTCTTTATAAAACACGCGTAAACTTTTATGGGTCAATTATGTGTCGTGATATGTGTATATGAGACAGAGATACAACGCATGTATGATTCTATCTACTCTATACGTGCTATACGTGCTTGAGTTGCAGGTGTCCGCGATATGTGATCGCGCAGGCTGACTGTCCCTAACCAGTCATGAAGTATGAGACTGCATATATACAGCAGTGTTATCGCCAGGTCGCTCCTGTGCCTATTGTGAGCTAACCGCTGCTGTGTGCGGCCTGTTAGCTGGGGAACGGCGTCCCCATTTGAGCAGAGATGTGTGTTGTGAATTGAGCCTGTGATATCTGTTTTAAGCTTTGTGTTGTGCATATTATGTGTTCTTATCTGCAGAGTCTAACCCTCGCGTACTCACGAGCTTCCCAGCTTACGTTTTCGAGTCTTCCGTGTCTCAGGCAGTCATACCGTGGGATCGCAGTCACAGCAGCAGCAGCCGAAGTAGTCAGAGTTTGTGGGTGCTTGTCAGCTTTTGATTTTAGACTTCGGGAACTGTTATCTATATTTTGTACTTGATCAGTATGGTGTTAGCTATCGGTAGTTAGTGTTTATCAGATAATTCAGTTGTGTATGTGTTGTATTGGCATGCGACATGATGTATGACGATATGTGTATTAAAGTTTTAATTAACAGTGTTTTCCGCTAATCCTGTGACATGTGTACCTTGAGATGATTGCGATATTGCCACTTATGATTGTTTATTGACGTGGCATTTGTGTGAGAAATGTGGGTGTTACATTAAGATTAATATAATAAACAATTCTTAAATTTAAAAAAAAAAGTGGAAGGCATTATGATAATTATGATATGAATATTTATAACATGAACATTTATGACATGGACTCAACTTTTATAGATACTAGTCAAAACGGCCTGTGCGATGCACCAGATTATTATTTTAGTTTTTAGATTCAAACATTTTGTATTTATTGCATATTTATGTTTTTCGGAGCCATTATAAATTTTAAAATTGAGTTTGAATGTTTTTATTAATTTAATTAAAAAAGCCTCAAAAATTTGTTTACTTGAATGTTTATTAAGTTTAAACTTAATGATTATTTAATTGTTAATAAATAATAGATAGTACATAACACACAATTATCCATAAAAGTTGATATATAAATTTTTTAAAATAGCCTTTTTTTTTATGAAAGACAAACTTTATTTAAAAAAAAAAAGTAGAACACCAAAGTAAAATAACGGGAGGCGAGTAGCCTCTAAGCAGGAGAAAAAAAAACCTGATACGGATAGTCAATCCAAACTCTTTTAAATACACATTTTTCATCTTAAAAGAAAGAGTTAAGTATTATTTTGATCATCCAATTTTCAGATTTGTCTCATTTAACCACTAAACTATTTTTTGTCTTAATTTAGGTATTAAACTTTAGTTTATTGTTCAATTTTTGAGAAAATAAATAAAACTAATAGCTAAATCTATACAAAATATGATAGCTTAGTTGCCAAATCGAGATAATTTTCAGTGGTTACATTGGTAAACGAAGTATAGTGACTAAATATGTATACAAAAATAGTTTGGTGGCTTTTAAATTAAAATTAGATATGTATACTAAATAGTAAAATATAATAATGTTACCAATAGTAATATCATCATCATCGTATATAACCATCATATTTATATAAATATAATGAATACATTATATACAACTATATGATTACTTAATGAAACGATTAATGATATTTTTAAAAAAAGTTAATGAAAAAATTATTGTTGTTATTGTTGTTATTGTGATTTGTACATCAATCTTTGCTACTTAAAGCTCTTGTCGTGTTAGTATGTTCTATAAGTTATACTTATGTACATTTTTTATAAAATAATAATATAAGATGATGATGATTTCATGTAGAATTTAAAATTTAAAATTAGATAAATCATTATAAATTTTATTTACAAAAAATAAAAATGAAATATACATGATTAATGCAATTCAAGAGGTATTGTAAATAAAATTTAGTAAAATACAATTGAAGAGACTCATGCTATTATTAATTGATCCCACTAAAGTATCATATATAAATACATAGTTAGTGAGTAATTAAAATTGTTATTAATACTAATATTGTTATTATTTAGATATTTTGGAATTGAATGATAAGAAGTTTGGGATATTCATTTGTAGGGATGAATATGTCATTGCAAAATTTGAGACTTTAAAAAACATGAATAAACACATTACTCAACTCCATATATCTAAAAATACAACTAAAGTATTTTATAGATATAATGGGATGGATGGAAGTATATGTTTTGCAACCGACTCTTTTCATTGTTAAATATTAATAAATTGATTTTATTGATAATCATTAGTAATTAATTAATTTAGAATATGACGAATGAATTAACTTTATATTTCTCCTTTCAATACACATACATCCAAAATGATATAATATTTACAAATTTCGTAATTTACTTTGATATAACTTTTTGCTAAATATTTACAAATTTACTACCCTATGTTAGTTTGTATGAACTTTAACTATTATAATTACGATTTGCAAGTGTAATGGAAAAATTAGAATTTCATCTTTTACTTTAGTAAGGATGTTATAAATTGATTTTATGAATGGTTGTTTTTTACAATAGCATAAAACAATTTAGAGACACTCGAAATATCAAGATTAATACATTACTGTTAATAACTATTATGATTATATAATGTTTAATAATTAAGATAGAAAAGTTATAACAAAATATCACTCAACAATTTCAGTATTTTATCTTTTCATGATAGTGATGGTCAAAATTTAAGTTAGATAAAATAATAGTTACTTATCTAAAAAATGATAAAAATAGTTTTTCTTATTTTATTTTATTTTAGATATTTAATTAAACTTAAATATATAAAAAGAGAAATTGAATAGATCTAAATTACAATTTAGGTATTTAAAATTAATTATAAGTTGTTATTATTATTATTATTATTTATTACATTCATCTATGTTTTTGATATAATTATTTGTTTAAGATGTTTAATTAAAATTAAATAAATTATTATAGATACTATTTATAAAAAATAAATTAAACTTAAATATAAATAATAATTATTATTTATTACATGCGTTATGTTTTATATATTTAATATAAGTTACCTAAACGATTAGCAAGTACATACTACATGATATTTTGGGCTACCTATTGGAATCGGCTTCATCGTCAATTTAAAAATCAATATCAACGATTAAATTTATCATTATTAATTTTATTGAAATCATGTTTTAGTTTAATGTTATACATTATTATAATAAAATGTATACATATATTTGGTTTGTTTGAAGAGAGAATAACAGGAAAACATAAAATTAGATTGTCTATAAAATAAAAATCACATACAAAATAGTGAAATTTGACTTATATGTTAGATTTTTGAATATTTTCATTATTGTACATTCAACATCAGCGTCAATTAATACCTCCGCTTTTATATCTATCTAAACATAATCAAATTTCAATTAATATTAATATTGATGTTAGTTAATATCTTTCAATACAACATAATGTGAATTTTAAGAAATTTAGAAATTATAATAGTTGATTATGAAAATTAACTCAGAATATTTAAGTCGAAATACAAATCTAGTTAAATCTTTATTGAAAATCTTAAATCCAATAATAAAACAGTAGATTTGACATATAAAACTCAAACATATAAATCTATGGATTGGAACTTTCTAAGTTGAATAATGAGCTAATTAAAAAATCAAAACTTCAAAACCCACAAAATAAAATCTATATGTATATATTAAAGAAAACATATGTAGGTGGCAAAACAATCCCTTCTGAGTGGTAACAATAAAATCATTTTTGCATGTATATATTACCACATTTTTATTTTATATTACCACAACATTTTTACATTGTAAGTATGATTTTACTGAAATAATAATAAGTAACGGCTAATTAAACAAAAAGACACAATAGTTACATCAAGAACCCCTCTACATTTAACACGAAGAAATGTCAATAACTCCAATAAATATGGATATACAAATTACATGTTGAATGTTACATTCATCATAGTTGTCATAACTAAATTATAACAACATTACGAAAAAGATGGATACAATATTTACTTACTCAAAAAGATGGATTCAATATTTACCTGATACTCGTTTAGGCTGTATGTACATCCTTAATACATAACCATCAACTTTCCATTTTTTTATCATCTTTTATAAGTTGGTATTGGTCGTCATCTTTTTTAATATCAATTGTATGTATGTAACCATCGACTTTTCATGTTTTTACACCAAATCTCAGAATTAACATCGCTTCTCTTTTTTTCTATATCAATTGTACATAGAGATAAGATGTGTTTTTGTACCCATGTCTTAGGTCATTTGAATAGATGAGAGTTAAATAATGATTTAATGTTAATAAATACAATAACCATTAGAGTGAAATCATTTCAACTTCACCAATTAAAAATGGTAACCGTTCAAATCCATTAACGTTCCAAACAAAGTCATTAATCAATAAAATAATTAAGAGATTTAATAGATGAAAACCATTTCAACTTCATCAATTAATTTTCAATAATCAAAGAAATTCAAAGTCCATAACCATCCAATCAAAGCTATCAATAAAAATAATTACATATGTATGTCATTTACCTTTGTTTCATAATTTTTAAATTAAGATATACATCTCTTTATTATGTATTGTACAATTCTTATTATATATGCATATTCTTATTAAGCATTTCATTAAAATCTCATTAAGTTATTAAAAGATGATGGCAATTTTAGGTGTACATTGGTGGTCGTTGTATTTTTATGTTTGATGGAGATTGTTGATCCTCGTTGTGTGATTCTTCTACATTGATGGTGGTTTTATTATTTTTTGTTATGGTGATGGGTTTTTTGATGGGTGGATATGTTCTGCTATTCAGAAGTACTCCGTACCTCAACAGAACTTAATCTCAACAGAACTTAATCTGCTATTCAGAAGCTCAGCTTCAACAGATTTGAGAGAAAAACACAATGTGTTCTTTGAAATGGAATTCAATGCATATTATTTCATGGAGGCCAATGGCCCTATTTATATACAATGGTGGTGGTGGAGGTGTACATAACCTTCCCTCCCCTCGACACGTGCCAACTCTAACGACACATATAAAATAAAAAGAAAATTACAGACACGTACTAGACCTAATGACACATACTAAAATAAAAAGAAATTTACAGACGTGTGTCTTATATGTCGACACTTATTTTACAAGACCATTGACGCTTGTCAAAACATCTGACACTCACATTTTGATGACGTAATTGCTTACGTCTTTTACATTTTCTCTTTGGAGATCTCCTTGCATAGTGCTTCTTTGAATTCGTCCGGTAGTGGTTCGAGAAATCCTGTTAGCTTCTCGAATGGTTCTTCAAATTTTGATATTACATTCAATCCTTGTTCATTTATTTCTTCGCTAAAATTAGAATAAATCATTATTGTTGGACTACAATAATTTATTCTAATTCTTGCTTTCTGATCCTTTCCGTTGCCTAATCTGGAAGACCCAAGATAGACGCTGGCTAGTGCTTTAACCAAATGATCCATATTTGGTGTTATGGGTTCTAGTACATCCCTTGTTGGGTATTGTTCATTGCTTGCTCCCATTTGTATCAGAGATATTGCTGGGACAAGTACTTCACGATTATAGTCAAAAATTGGATAGCTTCCGTAGATCTTCAGGAATATTTCTCTGTCTTTTGCTACTTTTTCTTTGTAGTTCTTTATTGTTAATATTATTCTTTGCGGGAATTCTTCTATCTCGTTCAACTTCGAGTTGATATATAATGTATCAATTAGTCCATGATTAACGTAATCCCATGCTGTTAGTGGTGCTGCTCCATGGAGAAATATTGCTTTTGGTAAAACCCTTTTATCAAATGGTTTTCTATTTATTGGGTATAGTTGCATAGTAGAGTGATATTGTGTGTAATTCACAAGACTATCCCAATATCTTTCAAACTTTGTTATATTTGCTTTTTTTAATTCTTGTTTTTGTTGAGTTGTCATTATATCTTCAATTTTTATTCTTTGGTTAATTCTTGCTAAGGGATGGGTATTTAGTACCGTCATGTTGGATGATCTCTCGACGTTTCCTTTTGCTATTGTTTTGTAGGATTCGTCAAAAGCTCTTTGTGCTTCATCTTGGCTCGTGTAACTTTTATGGGTTACATTTTTGCCTGATATGTGACAATTTGCAATTCCCCAGTCTTTATATATTCCTCTGTGTGGTCCGTTGAAGATAACATAATACTTTTTCTTTGATGATGGCAGATCTTCTGGTAGACTTGGTATGGGTGATGATTGTGTTGGTGCTTCAAATGTTGATACTTCTGTTTTGGTATCTTCTTCAATCGGGATTGATGTAGTTGCTGCTATTATTTCAAGGGACTTCATTAGATCGCTTTCTTCCTTGAGAAGAGCTTCTTTTTGCTTGTCGAGTGCTTGGATCTGTTCTTTTTTCTGCTTTAGTTGATGCTGAATTTGTTTGATGACTGCTTCCCTTCTTGAATCTGTTTGTCAACTTTTAATAAACCTTAATAAGATTCTTTGCACTTGGTGCTAAGTACTTTTTATTGTTAATGCTTGAATGCTCGTTAAGAGTCTTTAGATACTTAGCTACTCATTTAGAGCTTTTAATGCTTTCGTTTTTGATACTTCATGGATTTACAGCTTTTTTGACTTTTAAAAGTCTAATGCTTAAAAAAGTAGTCATTTATATATTTCTTCCTTTTTTTCAAGGGCCAAATTTTAGTTTATTATCTTGATATTTTTATTTGTTTTTATGTCTCTTTTAATTAGTATGACTTATTTCTCGAATTTTTTGTTTTCTATGGTTATCTAGATGTATTTTTAACCTATTAAATATATTAAAATTTTTATCTATGTCTTCTTGCATGGTTTTTATCATGTGTTCTAGTTGTTCATTATTATATATTTCAAAATTCATTTTTAACATGTTGTAAATGATATTCTTGACGAAATTATTTTTACTTGTTTATATCTATTCTTTTGTAAATATTTTAGATGACTAATAAATGATAATAGACTTTGATAATCTGTTGATTTTATTTCTTTTTCAGCATAAAGCTTTTTTAGTTCTTTATTTATTCTTTTTAATTCTTTATAACACCCTTTTAATCTTTTGACGTTTTCGTTATTTTTTATTTGTATTCTAGCATCATTCATGGTTTTAACATGTTCTTTCTGTGATATATCCTGAAATTACAGTAATTAGTTCATATTTCAAGTTTCTTCTATGTTTTAATAAGTTAATTTTATATTCTACTTTTCGATTATAATTTTGTGATTTTTCAAGATTTTCCAATATTTTTATTTCATTACTCAAACGATTTATTTCTGTATATTTTCTTTTTAATAATGATGTTAAATGCTTAATGCTTTTACTTTGTATTTTTGTATCCATTGTATTAGCATGTACTCGCCGTTAATTTTTTAGTGTAAAAATTCATACTTTGTTCTTCTAATTTTTTATGTATTTTTAATATTCTAATTTTGAATTCTAGTGGTTTTTCTTTTTCTTGAGTGTATATAGGATGATGTTTTTGTTTTGTTTTTACTTTCTCTAGTCTTTTTTCTAGACTTTCGATTATTTCTTTGAAATTTTTAACTCTTTGACGTTGGATTTTAATTCTTTTTATAGTTTTGTGATTTAATCTAGCTTGTATTCTTGAATCTACCATCGTAGTGGAGGTCTTATTATAAGTGCTTTGATTTCCTTTTTTGGTTCTATTAGTATTTTATCTGTGTTAATAATTTGTTGCATTTGTTGAAATACTTCAGTAATTTGATTAGTATAATTTGACTGGTTGTACATGTAGATAATATCTTTTATTTGAATTTTAATTTCTTCTAGTTCTTTATCTTTTTGTTGAAGCATTTTTCTTGTTTGTTGATGTTCTTCATGTATTTTCTTTAATAATTCGGGTAGTTGTTTTAATGCTATCAACCTTAATATTTCGGTAGTATTATTTAGTGTTTTATTTGTTAGATCTATCTTTTCTCCTAATGGTCTTTCTATTTGTTCTTCTAATCCTATTCCATATGGTGTTCCTTTTGGTAGATTTTGTGGAATTTCTACTATATAATTTTTAAAAGGGATAAACGGTTTTGTGTGTGTTATTGTTGAAATATTTTTATCTATTGTATGTAAATTTTCGATACTAATACTTTCTTGACATTCTATTATTAAATTTTCTATAGTGGCCATTT
The DNA here is from genome assembly GCA_020465985.1 of Centrapalus pauciflorus. Lineage (NCBI taxonomy): Eukaryota > Viridiplantae > Streptophyta > Magnoliopsida > Asterales > Asteraceae > Centrapalus > Centrapalus pauciflorus. Next base: position 247,668 of record JAANYP010001485.1, on the reverse strand, counting down.
TTATTTTTATTTTTATTTTTGTTATTATTATTTTATTATATTATTATTATTATTATTATTATTATTATTATTATTTTAAATTCAAATATCTAGTCTTTTAATCATTTCTTGTAAATTTTTTATTTCTTCTTCTTTCGTTAAATTTGGCTCGCTAGTTGACATTCTTGGAGTTTCTGTTGGTATATAAGCTAGGTCAATAGAATTTCTTCTTAATAATGGTGTGGAAATAACATTATTATAATATATTTGGTTAACTATTTGTTTTGGTTGTTCTAAGAAAAGAAGTGGTCTAAAAAGTTTATCTATACAATTCTATCTTCTGTTTTAAACGTAATGCTATGATGTGAGTTTGTTAATGCATAAATTATTTGATATGTTATTATCTAGATTTCTATCTTTTAGACTTAAACCTAGTTGTATATTGATGTCAAATTTTATTTTTCATTCAATTAAATTTCCTTTTCCTTTTGCAATTATACTTTCGTTTTCATTAATCATTCGGTTATCTCTTATTTCTAATTCTATTGGTGTATCTCTATCTACGTATGTGCTTTTTAAAATTACTTGGATTGTTGATATATGAATATATGCTATTTTTACTCTATCTTTTTCTTTTATTGACTCAAGTCTTTTTCGTAATTGATGTTTGTTAATTATAGGAACTATTACGTTTCCAATTGTTGCTTCTACTGGTATTACTTCTTCTTCGGATAACTTTCCGTAGTAAATTATATTTTTTTCTAGAGATCATATTTTTAAAACTATCATATTTAAAATTATGCTTTTCTGAAAGTGTAAAATGAGTTTTTCTAATTGCGTTTTGGTTAATTGTATCTAAAATGTATCCTGATTCGTTTTCTTGTTCAGTTACTATAATTGCTTCATTTTTACTATTTGAAGATGATGACATTTTATTTTTTATATATGAATTTATTTTTTATATATCCAGATTTTTATATAATACTGATTTTATTTATATAATACTGAGTTTGTTAAAAAGATTGTTACGAGGCTCGGATACCATATTTTTAGTCTAGGTGGATTTTTATAAATTTTTATATAAAATATTTTGTCTAGGTGGATGGAGATTAGTTATTTGTGACAAGTGTATTTATGGATGTGATGGTTAATTAGAAATGGTGAAATTTTTATGACATATGTTGGAGATGATCATTGTTATTCCTATTGTCTAGAGATTTTTGGTTTTAGTGGATGGAGATGGATCTTTCAATTTTAATTATAATATAGTGTTGTAAATTTAATTCAAATGGATGAAAGTTGTAGATAAACTTAATTCAAATGGATGAATGTTGTAGGCTACTAGTATTTATATAGTATTTACGTTGGTTTATATTTTTAGCGGATGGTTGTGCTTCTAGTGAGTATTTATTGTATGATAGCATGTTACGATGGATTTAAAAAGATGATGACAATTATAGGTGTACCTTGGTGGTCGTTGTATTTTTATGTTTGATGGAGATTGTTGATCCTCGTTGTGTGATTCTTCTACGTTGATGGTGGTTTTATTATTTTTTGTTATGGTGATGGGTTTTTTGATGGGTGGATATGTTCTGCTATTCAGAAGTACTCTGTACCTCAACAGAACTTAATCTGCTATTCAGAAGCTTATGGATGTGATGGTTAATAAGAAATGGTGAAATTTTTATGACATATGTTGGAGATGATCATTGTTATTCCTATTGTCTAGAGATTTTTGGTTTTAGTGGATGGAGATGGATCTTTCAATTTTAATTATAATATAGTGTTGTAAATTTAATTCAAATGAATGAAAGTTGTAGGTAAATTTAATTCAAATGGATGAATGTTGTAGGCTACTAGTATTTATATAGTATTTACGTTGGTTTATATTTTTAGCGGATGGTTATGCTTCTAGTGAGTATTTATTGTATGATGGCATGTTACGATGGATTTAAAAAGATGATGGCAATTATAGGTGTACCTTGGTGGTCGTTGTATTTTTATGTTTGATGGAGATTGTTGATCCTCGTTGTGTGATTATTCTACGTTGATGGTGGTTTTATTATTTTTTGTTATGGTGATGGGTTTTTTGATGGGTGGATATGTTCTGCTATTCAGAAGTACTCCGTACCTCAACAGAACTTAATCTGCTATTCAAAAGCTCAGCTTCAACAGATTTGAGAGAAAAACACAAAAATATATCTATCTATAAATAACACAGCTTATATATATATATATATATATATATATATATATATATATATATATATATATATATATATATATATATATATATATATATATATATATATATATATATATATATATATAGATTTGGGTTCACATGAGAACCATATTAGATTGGAGTCTTGGAGTCCATATTAAATGTACATGTTCATTACAATAAAATATTTTATTTCATGCAAAAATGTAATATATAAATGTTCAAAAGTGAACTACTGTTGAAGAATTCACACAATTTGAAGTTCATTACGATAAAAATGTTATATTTAATGCAAAAATACAATATGCACATGTTCAAAGTGCATCATCAGATCACATGTGCATATTGTTTAAATATTATAATTTTGCATGATATATAATTTTTTTATCGTTATAACTTCAAATGATGTGAACTCATCAATTGTAATGCACTTTTGAACATGTGTATATTATTCTTTTGTATAAAATGAAACGTTTTATTGTAGTGAACATGTTCATTTAATATTGGACTCCAGTACTCCAATCTAATATGGGACTCCATGGAACTTAACCCAATATATATATATATATATATATATATATATATATATATATATATATATATATATATATATATATATATATATATATATATATATCAGGTTCATCAGCGTACCTATGAGATTCCAGCGTACCCAGCGTACCCTAATGTGAATGATCATTCACATATATATTTTTTGAATAGACATGTATAAGACAACATTATAAGACTTTTTTTCAAAAGGAGCAACATCATAAATGTTGTGAATGATAAAAAAAGATCATGTGAATGGTCATTCACACCATTCACATTGTGTGAAATGATCATTCACATGGATGACCATTCACATAAATATGCATTAAGCATTCACATAAATTTTAAGGACACAGAAAGTGTGAAAGTATGTGAAATTCATATATCATGTGTATAACATTAATTTAAACATGGTTATGAGAAAAAAAATTTAAAAAAAGTTTTTTAAGGTTGGTACCTTCGGGTGCACTTGATTTCGAGAGGTACTTTTTTGAACCTGAGTCTATATATATATATATATATGCTATTTTAATTAAATTCTTGTAATTATTCATTAAAAAAAAAAGAACATATCAAATAAACAAATAATAATAATAATAACAATAATAATAATTATAATAATAATAATAATATTTTAGTTAAATTGTAACAATAAGAAAAAGACTAAATATCAAAATAAATAATAATAGGATAAAAGTAATTATTGTAATATATAAAAGAAAGTAATTTGTTAGGGACCAAAATTGAAATAAAATTAATAGGACAAAACGGTCATTTTAAAAAAAGGCTGGTCAAAGAACTGAAAACATAACAAAACGACAACCATATGTACTGAAATTGTAATTTTGACGTGAAAATAATCGTAACCATAATTTATATATAACCACAGTGACAAAAATTGTAGTTTATTCTTTGGTTAATGATATAATTCTTTGAGTAAAGGACATTTTTGGTCCTTGTGGTTTGATGGTTTACTCGGATTCAGTCCTTTAACCATAAAAAGGTCAAATTTCATCCGTTTTTTGCTAATTTTGTGCCCTTTTAGTCCCTCGTCCGTTAAACTTAACGACACAACCGTTAAAGTTGTAAGAATGACATTTTTACCCTTTTCATTGAGACGCTTTTAGTCCCTATGGTTTTATTATTTACCCATTTATAGTCCAACATTTATTTTTTTTATTTTATCTTTATAATTATATTATTTATAGATTTACTTAATTCATTATAAACACACTTATTTTATTTATAAATATAGTTATGTTTTAATATTTTATTTACATTTACTATTGTTCGTATTTTATTTAGAATTTAACTTTTATTTTAATTTAAATATATATTTCTTTACTAATTTATTTAAAGTTCATCTTCTTTATTAATTTTAATTTTTATAATATTATTGTTGACATTTATGTATGTAATTTTGTTAGTTGTGTTTAAGTAAATATAATATCGTCGATATTTTTCCTTTCCAAAGTCACTATTTCTTTAAGTATCTTCCAACCTAATCAATCATCAACACATAAATTATATTATATGTGTTGGATATATATATATATATATATATATATATATATATATATATATATATATATATATATATATATATATATATATATATATATATATATATATATATATATATAGAATATGGTTCGAGAGAGTACCACCTAAATGCAGCGCACCAGAAGGTACCACCTTAAAAAAAACTTTTAAAATTTTTTTTTTTCATAAACATGTTTTAATTAACATTATGAAGATCGTATGTAAATTTCACATACATTCACATCTCCTAGCTCCTAAAAAATGATGTGAACACACACTTACATAATTTTGAAGACATGTGAACATGCATTTATGTGATGTGTGTTTTCATGCACTTAGAGTGTTCGGATTTGCGTGAAATTCACATATGATCTGTGTAATGTTAATTAGAACATGTTCATGAAAAAAAATTTCAAAAAAATTACTTTTAGGGGTGGTACCTTCTGGTGCGCTGCATTAGAGGTGGTACTCACTTGAACCTAAATCTATATATATATATATATATATATGTGTGTGTGTGTGTGTGTGTGTGTGTAACTTCGGCCATGTGTGTGTGTATATATATATAATTAAAAGTTTTGATTTAATTAAACTCTAATATAATAATATAATATATATCTTAATAATTAGTTTTATTATTTTAACCTTATAAAATTATCTCTATAATCATATATATATATATATATATATATATATATATATATATATATATATATATATATATATATATATATATATATATATATATATATATATATATATAATCCGTAAGACCTCTAAGTGCATGAAATCACGCAAATTCGAACACTCTAAGTGTATGAAATCACGCACCACATATATGCAAAATTATGTAAGTGTGCGTTCACATCATTTTTTAGGAGCTAGAAGATGTGAATGTATGTGAAGTTTACATATAATCTTCATAATGTTAATTAAACATGTTTATGTAAAAAATAAATTAAAAAAAAAGTTTTTTAAAGGTGGTAGCTTCTGGTGCGCTGTATGAGTAGTGGTACTCCCTCGAACCATATTCTATATATATATATATATATATATATATATATATATATATATATATATATATATATATATATATATATGTGTGTGTGTGTGTGTGTGTGTGTGTGTGTGTGTGTGTGTGTGTGTGTGTGTGTGTGTGTGTATATATATATATATATATATATATATATATATATATATATATATATATATATATATATATATATATATATATATATATATATATATATATATATATATATATATATATATATATATATATATATATATATATATATATATATATAGATTCATGTTCAAATAAGTACCTCTCGAAATTAAGTGCACCCCAAGGTACCGACCTTAAAAAACTTTTTTAATTAACCATGTTTAATTTAATGTTATACGCATGATATATGAATTTCACATAGATTCACACTTTCTGTGTCCTTAAAAATTATGTGAATGCTCAATGCATGGTTGTATGAATGGTCATCCATGTGAATGGTCATTTCACACCATGTGAATGGTGTGAATGACCATTCACATGATTTTTTTTATCATTCACAAGATTTATGATGTTACTCATTTTGAAAAAAAGTCTTATAATGTTGTCTTATACATGTCTATTCAAAAAAAATATGTGTGAATGATCATTCACATTAGAGTACGCTGGGTACACTGGAATCTCATAGGTACGATGATGAACCTGATTCTATATATATATATATATATATATATATATATATATATATATATATATATATATATATATATATATATATATATATATATATATATATATATATATATATATATAATATTTTCAAGTATTCTCCAATGTCATTATTTCTTCAAGTATATTCACATATGTATATAATTTATGTGTCGATAATTGATTAGGTTGGAAGATATTTGAAGAAATAGTGACTTTGGAGAAGAAAAATATCGACGATATTATATCTACTTAAACACAACTAACAAAATTACATATATAAATGTCAACAATAATATTATAAAAATTAAAATTAATAAAGAAGATGAACTTTAAATAAATTAGTAAATAAATATATATTTAAATTAAAATAAAAGTTAAAATTTAAAATAAAATACGAACAATAGTAAATGTAAATAAAATATTAAAATATAAGTATATTTATAAATAAAATAAGTGTGTTTATAATAATATAAGTAAATCTATAAATAATATAATTATAAAGATAAAATAAATGTTGGACCATAAATGGGTAAATAATAAAACCATAGGGACTAAAAGCGTCTCAATGAAAAGGGTAAAAATGTCATTCTTACAAATTTAACGGTTGTGTCGTTAAGTTTAACAGACGAGGGACTAAAAGGACACAAAATTAACAAAATAGGGATGAAATTTGACCTTATTATGGTTAAAGGACTGAATCCGAGTAAACCATCAAACCACAAGGACCAAAAATGTCCTTTACTCTAATTCTTTTTAATGTGTATCTAGATATATGAATTTGTATTTTAGATATTTATTACTTAAATACTTTGACTATAATTTTTTTAACAAAAAATTCAAAATTAGATTTTCAGATATCCAAACTCGTTTTGAACACCCCTATACTCTTGGTGTCCTAGGCGTAGAGGAACCACACCAATCTATCCCGAACTTGGTGGTTAAACTCTACTGCAGTGACGATATTGTAGGGACCTAAACCTGTGCTCAAGAGATAGCTGTACATACACTAATAAGGGATGTATGGATTCTCGAGAAGAGAGGAGCCATGGTGGTCCCCCCGGACCGCCCGGATCCCACGAGTGAATCGAAATTTGGATCTACATTGGATCTCGATTCCAACCATTCCAACCCATTTTACCACCTCTACAAATTGAAAAATAGAACTGGTAAAAGTAAGCATAAACTTAACTAGACAACTAGTGGATGATCCTACAAAGTTAAATCTGATTATTCAATATAACAAAAGTTCCAATGCTATATGGATTGAAGAAAATTTTGGGTCAAGAAACAGAAACAAAGCAAGCATATGACATTTTTTTTCTCAAATCAATAGTTACCATTTCAGTCTTTGGATAACCCGCGGGTCATCGTCACTTGGCGTGTGTCTGAAGAAGAGAAGCTACACTGACTCTCCATCCAGCAAAAAGTGCAGGCACCTTTTTCTCGACTAGCAGCGATGCTAAGCCTAAGCCACCTCCATTGCCATAGTTAGAAGCTTCTTTGGCTTGAAAACCGGTTCTAGTCATCTGCATTTCTGATATTCTGAAAGGAAACATGGGCAGTAATCAGAAGGATGTAAACTTTGGCGCATCTAATGTTTTAAAAGAATACTTTGATCGAAGTTCGGATTCCATGACGCAATACAATCTCATTGATATACATCCGAGCCAACTGAAATTATTTTCTATCAACGCATTGCCCCTCAATTATTTGCAAGCCAGCAAGTTCTAGTAACATGCAAAGTGGGACTGATTACCCCGAATGAAAATTATGAGCCTAATTGACCATTTTGTTACGTTGAACGGTTGAAAGAAGAAAAATTTATATAGAGGGTCTACCAAACTCGATATACTTTTAAGACTCTCTTGTGATTCAACAAGAATGTTGTCCTTTATCAGTGTCAAGAATCAAGATCCAACATGAATATTCTTCAATTTTTGGGTGCGTAGAATCAAGAGAATGGAATCAAGTGGGGTTTACAAGCTTTTTTTATCTTGTGATGAGAGACTTAAATCTTAATGGAAAAGAGTGGAGAATTGATTTTAATGTAAACTTTATTTCCTACTGAAAATGAAGAGAATGAAAAAACATGGAAAACAAATGGAGTTTTTATTTTTCATTCTCCGTTTTCTAAGTCAATCTTTATGTATGTATCATTATTATTTAATACAAAAGCTTGTCAGACATAACGAATTCATTCCCTGCGATATCTCCAGAGTCCAAACACCCCCTTAATTCCTAGTACAAAATGGTCTCTCTTTCTAACTCAAATCTCTATAACTGAAGTTAAAGAATACTCTTAGAAAAATGGACAGGCAGCCACAAGGACCTCAACCTTTATGTTGTCACCTCAAATGTCAAAATTCTAAATATTGACGCTTCCCTCAGAAAGTATATTAACCCTGCTTCAGATCAATTTCCATCGTCATATACTCAAAAAGTCAAAAGTCAAAACTGAAACATATTTTTATGTGCTTCAGATATAGAGTTTCTTGTTAACGGTGCTCAACAATCGAACTAACTTGAAAACCTGCCCAATCCAAAGCTTATTTGGGTTTGGGTAAAATCGAATAAGGGATTGGGTTTCTTGGGCAGGTTTAGTTTTTGATTTTTTATTGGGCCCCGCTTGAAACCTAAATAAGCCATTAAAATTTTAGTCCTACTCATTACTCAACCCTTCGCCTCACTTTCAGAGCTTCAATTTTCATTTGTTTTTAAGTTTCATGAATTCCCATCTACCTGTGCCTCTCACAGTCTCACCCAATCTATGTTTGAAACAAATCAAAACAAAAACACAATTATGCTTTCCCTTATAAAACAAAAACAGTCCAATTGGTTTAATGATAGATACAAACTTGTTAACATAACTCTTTGCCAAAAAAGAAATGGCCCAATCCATTGTTATTCAGTTAAACTGAACCCAAACCAAATAACCCAAACTTACTCAGTTACCGGTTACTTTTATGGTCGATTGGGTGATGTAAGACCCAAGAAACCCGGAACCCGCACAATTAACGCCCCGACTCAGCTCTAGTAATTTCTAGAGGAAGGATAGTAGCTTCATTGAAGATAATTTTAGGCTTCAAGCAAGATATATTCATACAATAATCATCTCATTTACACCATTTAACATGGCAGCCTTAATTTTAGGCTTTTAGCAATATATCTTCATACAATAAGCATCTGAGTTACCACCACTTTATCATGGAAGCCTTAACCACAAAAGACATTAAGGAAACATTAATATTATCCAGAATCCACAATCATTTTAGCACTCTCTTCTTCAAAATTCAGAACATGTAATTTTTTACATTGTTTAATTTACACCTTGTCTAAAATGGAAAGCTGAAGAAACCGGCAAGATGACGAGTTAACTATTTATAAATCACAACTGTTTTAAAATGCTCTCTGCTCAGTGCTTAAAGTTTAGAATGTGTGTAATCTTTTATATTGTTTACTTACATCTTGTCTCAAGAGGCAAGGTGAAGAAATGGACAATATGACAAGTTTATATTTAACATTTTAACATAGCAACTGTTTATTGTAAATTGTAACACCCTTCGAATTAAAGGTACTAATTATTTTAAGATTTCTGACTTTAAATGGGAAAATAAGAGTTCATGTTGATATTGAGTAAAATATATTCTGTAATCACGTTGAAGTAGGGGTGAGCGACGGGTACCATTTCCCGAACCCGAACCGGTACTGAACCGGTACCGGTACCGACCGGTACCGAATTAATATATTCGGTTCGGTATTCGGTTTTTAAATTAGCTAAAATTCGGTATTCGGTTCGGTAATTAGCTAAAATTCGGTATTCGGGACCGAACCGGCACCATATAAAATTATACGGTTCGGTATTCGGTTCTTCCAAAACTAATAATTCGGTTTCGGTATTTTCGGTATCGGTACCGGTTCGGTTCGGTACGGTACCGAGCTCACCCCTACGTTGAAGTATAAATTAAGCCTAGGATAATGGAAAAGCTTGGAAATTTGGGTAAATTGGAAATATTATTGTTATCCACTCATAAGAATTTATAACTTAGGGTGCGTTTGGTACAAAGAATTAAGGATAGGGAAATGGAAATAAGAGGATTTCATGCTGCTGGTATACTTTGGTGTTTTTTCTGCATTTTGGCAATGCACAATAATGGAATTGCTTGGAAATTTGGGTAAATTGGAAATATTATTGTTATCCAGTCATAAGAATTTATAACTTAGGGTGCGTTTGGTACAAAGAATTAAGGATAGGGAAATGGAAATAAGAGGATTTCATGCTGCTGGTATACTTTGGTGTTTTTTCTGCATTTTGGCAATGAACAATAACCCCCCCCCCCTCTTTTCTTTTTCCCAAACCCAGAAAAAAGGAGTTAGATGCTATTTAACTAAACCAAATACCTTAAACAAGAATTTTCAAACTAAAACAAGTAAACCAGAAGGACTACCTGGATGCGAGTGAACCTTCCTGGCAAGAAATTGTCGACAGTCCTTGTCGCTGTTTATGCTTCGGATTTGCTGAACATAAAACAAATACTCTGCCACGACGCTTCACTGTTCTACAGAACTCACACATTTTCTTCACTGATGACCTGACCTTCATTCTGTAGATTAATTTAATCAAGTTTATTACAATGAAATTCAGAAGAACAATTTTACAATAGCATCTGGAAACATGAATGAGAAGGGAAAGCATAGTTTGAGCCAGATACAAATTCCAGAATTCAAACCAAGCCTTCACCAATTGGTTATATTAGGTCAAAAAAATAATGTGAGAATCATACCACACTGTGAGGAGGTGGCCAATTCGTTAACCATCCAGGCATCCATATATAAATTTTTTTTTTTTCCTTTCAAGGTAGCAGATAAATTCTTACATGGTATGTGAAAAACAGCTTTTTAATTCAGTAGTCAACCAACCCATCTGCTCAGTTTTCATGATTGATCACTTCAATTCAGCAGGGTGCATTACATGCATCATTTAGTTCTCAAATTGGAGATTAAATACCACTGCTACTCCCACCACTCAAACTAGACAGACCACACCATCTCCATTCACTTGCACTACTCTTAGATCATCCGGAGTGGTAATCACACTTCACAGTGCCCACATCAGCACCAAGTCACTCCAACTTCCCACCACAGTCCATACAAGAGAAATGGTCTCCACACTTCACACTTATTTTAAATAAAAATTTTAAAAAGTATATACAGAGAGAAAGAACTGCGGTGGAAGAGCCACCGAAGGTGGTGTGGTTGCAACCGTGGAGTGGGGGGGTGTGGGGTGTTCCTCGGCAAGGACCGTGGCCACCTCATCGACAATTGGCGTGGATTGTGGTCACAAATGACCATACCCTATGGCCTTATAACACAAAAGTTGTTTGTGCAGCATACTTCAATTACTCGTCAAACAAAGTGCATCTTATACTGTCAACAAGATTCGTGTTTATACAAGAATCAAATCGAAGTTCCTTGCCAAAATGCAGAAAAAACACCAAAGTATACCAGCAGCATGAAATTCTCGGGGTTATTGTGCATTGTAAAACAGTTACAATAGTTCACACACTGTATTGTTTGTTCATTATACATTTTAGCAACCACAAAGCTCGATTTCAAATGAAATTAAAAAATATAATGGTTAGAAAGCTCGTCCACTCAAGAAATCAAATTATAGTTTAAGGTCATTTAAAAAAGAAAAATTCAACTTTGAATCTCAGAAAGCATACCATCAAATGCAAAATCGACATAAATTTGTTGCGAACATAACATCGATGGTAGTCGAAGTTTCATGGAACAAGTGGAAAGTGCACAAAAACATACAATTCCATATTTGTTTTCGTTCGGATTTGTAATGACGAATAACGAAATATGTAGCTTTGAAGATTATACGTATACATCAAGCTAAAACCCTAAATTTAAACTATAATAGAAAAACCTACAAAATCCATAAACAAAAATCATACACTGTTTCCTTTCAGTTTCATGATCGAATTGAAAATTACCTGAATTTGCGTACGCTTTTATCCGATCCACTATTTTCCCCTCCTCCTTGTCGTTGCACCTCTATCACCGATGCCTACTTGCCTAGGGTTCAGACTACCGGTGTATTTGGGTCGACTCGTTTAAGCTACGCTACGCTACACTACACTTGGGCTCAAGCTCAACTACCGCGGGGCGTAATCGAGCCGAGCCGAACCCGTTTAAACTCGACTTCAGCGAGCTTCGTATGTAAAGCTCGAGCTCGGTCGTGAATAATTTTTCAAGCTCGAGCCGACAACTCGTTTATTATATATTTTAATCTTTTTAGTTAATTTTTAAATAATCTTTTAATATAATATATATAACTTGTTATTTAAATATATTTATATTTATTTAATCCATATATTATATATTTATTAATTTAAAAATATATTTATATATAGGCTCGTTTAGGCTCGCGAGCTCGATATTTGAAACTCGAGCTCCTTTATTAAACGAGCTTTAGGCTCGAGCTTGGCTCGGGCTCGTTTAATTCGAGCTCCTAACTATATATGTTAAAATTGTTGGGGCTCAACTCAAACACGTTATTAAAAAAGTAATTAAATTGTTACTTATTATTTTTTTCATAATGTCAAATGGGATCCTTTACTAAATTAAAATTTCAAGATTAAGTTAAAATTTTTAAATCAAAATCTTTTTGAGATAAGATTATGGTAAGATTTTGTAAATCTTACAAAATCACAACAAACAATATTTAAAAGATTTTTTTATTAATAATGATAATAATCATAGTAATACTAATACTAAACTTAAAAGTTGTTAATGATTAGTTTTTATGTTTAAACGATTTATACATAAATTAATAATTATAATAAGATTTATTAAATATCATTAGTATTAAAAGTCTGAATATTAATTTTTAATTTTAAGTTTATATAGTTTTAAGAAACCAAATTTATTAAATTTATCCGTTTAATACATGAGTTAATAAAATAGTATTTTATAATTGTTCGAGTTCAAGCTCAATGCACATTTAATAATTTTAATAATTATACCTTTTTATTTAAACACGAAGCTTGAGCGCTATCGACTTATTTATGAGTTTGAGTTCAAGCTCAATCAACTCGTTTATAAGCTCGAGTTCGATTAAGATTGGTTTATCTGAAATCAAATCTGTAACACCTCATTTTTGAATTTTAGTTTAGTAATTTGGATTTTAAGAAATCATGTATTTCAATTTATTAATTTAGGTATATGTTGTTGGTTAATGAGTTGAAAAGTATATTGCTAAAAGTTGTAGAATTCCAATTTTGGTTAAATAAAGTTTTGTGGGTGAAACGAGAACTTAGAAACTTTAGTTTAGTAGAAAAGAAAAGTGCAGTGGCTGTTTTGTAACACCACAAATATAAGAGTTAATTATATCCCTTATCATGTTAGGTTAAAATAATTATTGGAATAACGAAAATTAGAGTGGTGTGTTGTGTAACGGTGGGATATTTAGGGGATGTGGGGTGACCAAAGACCAAAGACCTCCCCCTTTTTCCTTTAAAAACGTCACCCACACACACACAAACATTTGTGTGTGTGTGTGTGTGTGTGTGTGTGTGTGTTTATGTCTTGCAAAGAAAAAAGAAGAGAAAAGAACAAAAGCATTTAGGGTTTAATGTGACGGTCAATGAATTGAAGCTAAAACTTGTGATTTGAAGACACAAATGAGGTATAACTCTCTTCTATCGTTGTCTTCTTCCTTTTCATTTTTATTTTGATGCAATGAACCTTAGATGGGTTTATAAGGTTTTGGTGGTAAATGACTTCAATCTTTACTTATATTGTAGTATTATTTAGTCAAAATGGAGCTCAAATACGTAGAAACATTGATAATATGTGTTGGTTTGAGTTAAAAACTCAACTCGAGCTCAAATGAGCTCAAACAGGTTATGGATAGTTTGATGTTTTAGTAAGATAAATATGATCAATCTTGATCCAAATATGTGAAATATTGATGTGAAATTGATTTGAGTCAAGTGAAAACTTATTTGGAGTTTTGAAGTGGTGAATTGGAGTTTGACCCATTTAAGAACTCAATTGGAGTTCATATGAATTCTATGGAACCATATTTAGTTATATAATGATTCTAATGTGTTTATAAAGTATGTATTTATGTTATTAAAATCTTCCATGTATCGGATAACACAAAATTTGACCAAAGACTCAACTCGATGTTTAAGTGTAAACCGCAGACCATGTGTTCGGTGAAATGCCACAATGAATTTTTAATCATTGTGGGGTTGAATTTTATGTTTAAATATGAATTGAATGACTAAACATACCCTAAAGATGTTTAATAGTGACATGGAGTTTGTTAGAATCAAGTATAAGCTCACTTGGAGCTTTGTGTGTCGAGTTGAGTTGTGACCCGGTTATGAGCTCAAACGAACTCGATTGAATCACATGAATTCATGAAGTCTAATGTGGGGATTGTGATATGTTTATAGGAGTTAAAATGATCTATATATGTTATAAATATTGTTGGTAAAGTCTCTCCAAAGTTACAAAAGTGTTTATGGAGGTTTTGGTGAGTTAGGGTGCATTTGTGTAAGGGAAAAACAAGCAGGCAGGGCATACCTGCAGTGGTCACGGCGTGACCACCCTATGGGCCACGCCCTTACCTTGCACTATATGTATGCTTATCTTGTGTTCGGGGCTTACGTGTGCACTATATGTATGCTTATATAAGTGAATCGAGTTGGAAGGGACTTGAACTCAAGTCTTGGCTATCTTTGGGCTTTTGTGCCTTGGTCGAAGAATTTGAAATCCTATTACCTCAAGCACTGTGAGTTCTAGGACTAATGTATAAGAATGATTACATGTTAATTGTTGTTTATGCATTTGTTGATAACATGATATGTAACCATGCACAATAACATGCTAATTGATGTCATGCATTTGATAAGGTATGCGTAAATATTTATATGCATGAATAATATGAGTTGAAATGTGATGATACATGAATGATGACCTCATCGACCAAACAAGTCATTTATGTGGTCATGGTTAATCATTGAGATGAATGCATGATATTTTTGAGTTGTAAATTGGGTCACTCATCGTGACAATTTAGTTGGTTATACATTGTGGATAAGGACTATTTCGGTAGGCTTATTAGAGAGTATTAAACGTCTCGATGATATATTAGAACCGTTATCGGTGAACGGTTAGTTGGTTCACGTAGGTGGTCACTCTTAAATGGTTAGTTAGGCCGCATTGGTGACTACCCTTAAAGGGTCATATGACCCACTATAGATTCTAGTTAGGCTCTTTGGATCTCAGCTTTGGTTGTGGACTTGGTTGGACTTATATGGATGTCCAATGCTTATTTTCAATTTATTGGGATTGTGGAAGGCCCAATGTACACGTTGTAGGTTGTGCCTAGTGTACTTGATTTATTGTTGGAAAACCACTCCCATTCTAATTCGGAGTAGATATGGTTGTGAATGTATGTGTGTATGTAACTTGTTGGGAACAACTCCCGTGATCAGTCGGGGTAGACGTGGCCAATTACATATTGTTTGTGTGGGGATCTATCATGTGAGGACAGCAACGGGCCGCCTATGTGTGATAGGCGATGATGATCTAACACGTTGGGCTGCAAGCATGGTCGGACTGGAAGCCCGATAAGTGTTGCAGAATGTGAGGACAACAACGGGCTACCTATGTGTGACGAGCGATGATGATCTAACATGTTGGGTTGCAATCATGTCTTGGCAACACTTGTGTTGTGGTGTCATTAGTAGTATGTATTTGGTGATGTAACGGGCCACCTGCGGGTGATGATAACTAAACTTTACAGCGTGCTACTATGACCATATAGAACCCCTACCTTGGTCGGATTAGGCCGGATGGGTGAGGTGGATTCCAAATATTTGAGATGGTTCCCTATCTTGGTTGGATTAGCCCGGATGGGTGAAGTGGATACCAAAGATTGTGATTATTCTCCATCTTGACTCGGTTGGGCCGGGCCGGGCGGTGAAAGTGGAATTTGTGTGATTGATTAATGTTAGAACGTCTATAGCCCTCGGAAGGGGACACATATTTGTGGGACATCTTATAGATCGTATATTCGATACAGGACAATAGTCCTCAATGAGGATGAGGTGATCCCACTCTAACTTGGCATTGGCCATCATTGGTCTTTATATTTTGGTTGATAAGACATATGTGTTGGATTGACATATAATTCTTGTGTAATTGTTATTTATATTAATTCTTGAATTCACTAAACAACTTTTGTTATTTACCATTTAGTCATTAACCTTTTTACATGTTTTGATCTATCGAGCGGAAAGCATCTAATTTTCCTTATTGTTGAAGATTGTAGACTCGAGACTAAAGGTATGCATTGGTTATTGTGTTGGGTTGGGTAGCCGACTTTCCCGCCTTAACTATTTGTTTGCAAGATCATGACATGTAACCTTGTAGATTTTAATAGTCGTTATTTGGGTGCATCGCTTATGATGCATTAGTTGTAAAATTTTTAATTCTACCCTAATTTCGCAAGTATTAATGTATTAATTATCGTTATTACACTTAAATATGTATTATTGTTGTATGGGTGTTTCATGTTTGGTCAATTCTTGTTAGTAATGGCAGATTTGTTCAGTAGGAAGATTGTTAAAGTTCATTGTCACTTCTCACCATCAAATGAACACACAGTTCCTTGAGCTTTTGATCCCAATTGATCAAAACATCAAATTAAAGCTAGATTCTTCTTGCATTTGATTAGGATAATGATGTATGATGATAATCAATGGATTATCAATTTCAAGGTAAGTTTGGTATTTTTATGAATATTTGAGTTAGGGTTATACCCCATTTGACTACAAGTTAAAAGAATGGTAAAGTTTTGTGTTATAAGAGAGTTTGAGTTAAATTTAGAAGCTAAATTGAAGTTCAATTTGAGATTTGCAAGTATCCCAAACCAAAGGTAATGCACATGGGTATTCAAAAAATTCTGAAATCGAAAAACCGATACGGAAAACCGTTCCGATTTTGAGGTTACCCGAATCACGGGAAAAAAAAAAATTTCGGTTTCGGTTTAAGTTCACGATTTTGGTAACGGACGGTTAACCAAACAATCGAAAAAAAATTGCTTTTATAGATTTTAGCTTTTAGGCCTATAAATATTAACATTTATTCCGACAATAATTTAAAATTTTAACTTATTTATTAGTTATTGACCAAATATGCATCTGATCATTGTGTATATATTTGGTCTTGATAATATTGTGTTTCCTTATTTACTTATGTTAATTATAGAAGAGATTGTATGTAACGACCCAAATTTTATATAATTAATAATTAATATTTATTGTAACGAAATACGATTCGAGATACTAATTTGTCTCAAACACATAAATAAAAGTGGGTGTGGATAATTATGATATATGCCTTGAATATATATAAAAAGGACTTTAAAAGAAATGCTAATAATTTCAAGGTATAAATGGTAAATAGGTAAAAGTTGTGGGTTGGAAAGAAAAAGAAGAAGAAAATCTTCTTCTTTTTGACTTATATTATACGCAGACACACACACTTTATGTTTGTGTGTTCATCTTTTTCAAAAACTCCAAATAGAGAGAAAAGAGAAGAGAAGGAGAAGGAGAAGCCAAAAATCAGCTTTTTGTTGAAAACTTCGTCGTTTTTGAAAGATCCAAGAGGTAACCACTCTTGTCTATAAATCTTGCTATTTTATTTTTCTTCTCCTCTCCATCTTCATACGAAGAAGATGAGAAACCCAAATGGGTTTTTATGAATGTTATGGAGAAATCGTTAGATCTTGAAGTATGATAATGAAATATAGTTAGAATCATCATTTAAAACATATTTTTCAAGTTTTATGGATTTTGATGGGTTTTAGCTCAAAAACCCGAAAATGGAGTTTATGAACTCTTGATGATTCAAAAGGAATAAAATGGTGTTTTTGACAGCTTAAAATGTGTTATAAAGGGTATATATATGTTTGGGAATGACCCCAAACCGTTTGTAATAAATATGAAAAGTTTTGGTAGTTTTGAGCATTAAATCCGAAGGGGCAAAAAGTGCAGACCTGCACCCGAGTTACCCTTGATTTTGAAAGAAAAATTTCTAAGTTAAAGGATCCGGATGACTTGGGATCCGAATTCGGATGGGGTGGTCCGAAATTCGGAGTTCGGACCGTGCTTCGGTTGGAAGGGATCCGAAATTCGGATGGTCCCTGATCCGAATCCGGATGGCTTGAAATTCGGATGTGTAGGTCCGAAATTCGGATGTGCCTAGGACCAAGTTCGGGCCGTACCTCAGACGAATTGGACCGAAGTTCGGATGGTCCCTGAACCGAACTCGGATGATCCGAAGTCCGGCTGGTGCTGATCCGAATTCGGATGGGAACTCGGCGAGTTGAGCCCAATTCCGACCAGAAATTGTAATTTTAATTAGTCCTTGGGATCGTTTTTCATAATAACTTTTGTCACCAATTGTGAAGAAAAATTAGCCCAAAATAATTATGTAGGTTGAGGCCGAAATTAATGTAACATCCCGGATTTGAGCCTGGTACGTGGATTTAATTTATTGGCTCATTATTTTAATAATTATTGCGTGTTCCAATTAAACTCCATTTCGTGGATTTAACGTGTCGAAACCGAGTGATACATGTCCCCGAGCTAATGATTAGCGGATTAATTATCTCTTTGAGATCGTGGATTTAATTGGGTCCTAGTGATATAAATTGTGAAAAAGTGATATCGGGTCCGGGTTAATGGGTTCGGAGCCGGAATAAAGATAAAGGCAGATATATATGAGCTTCCTTATCCGTTCCTTATCCCTTTCCTTTGCCTTCATTTTCAAGAAAAAAAGCCAAGGTGTGTGTGTGTGTAAATTGAGAGGAGCTCCAGCAGAGAAACAAACTTCAATCCTGGAATTGGTTGCTGAATCTGTGTTCTTCACCTTCTTCTTGTGTTCTTGAGGTGCCCAAGGTAAGGAGCTTCAATTTAGGGGTTTTAATTTGTAATTCATGTTGTGTTGTATGAGGGAATTGATTGCTCTAAGTATATGGGTTGTGTATGTATAAGTTTGGTGCTTCTTTGCTGTTAAAATCGTGTGGGGAGGATTGATATCCCCTGGTTCGGCCATAGTCATCGAAGAGCAGAGCTGGGAGCAGGTGCTTGGTCGCGGCGCGACGCGCAGGGGGCCGCGGCGCGACGCGCAGAAGGAATTGGGCGCGACGCGAGTGCAGGGGGCTTAGCGGCGCGAGCCGCAGCCTGCTGGGAAATCCGACTTGATGCATTCGGGGAGGTTTGGGGTGATTAGTGTGTCGATTTCCTTCGGGATATTGTCGGACTGAATTGTTTGGGGTTATGAGTCTCGTTGGGAACTCCGTAAAAGGGTTTCGGGGATCGGTTAATTATCCGGGATTGTGTCTCGGGTTTATGTTAATTGCGATAGTTATGCTTGACCTGAATTACATGGTTATTGAGTTGTGTTAACGTGGAGAATTCGTGACAATTACAGGTTCTAGCCGATCACGTGCCAAGCCGCATTGAGAATTCCGAGTTTCGAATCAAGTTTCGGGTAGTCGGTGAGTACTCGAGTTCTTTTACAAATCGCGCGTAGTCTTTTATGAGTCGTGTATATGTGTTGTGGTATATTGTGTATGAGACCGAGCTTAGTGCGCAGGTATGATCCGTCCTACCCTATACGTGCTATATGTGTTTGAATTGCAGGTGTCCGCGATATGTGATCGCGCAGGCTGACTGTCCCTAACCAGTCACGAGTTATGAGGCTGTATATATACGGCAGTGATATTACCAGGTCGCTCCTGTGCCTATTGAGTAGCTAACCGCTGCTGTGTGCGGCCTGTTAGCCGGGGAACGTGGTCCCCTTTTGAGCAGAGATACGTGTTATGCATCGAGTTGCATATATGTGACGAGATATGTGTGTTGTGTATGTCTTATGTGCTTACCTGCAGAGTCTAACCCTCGCGTACTCACGAGCTGTCCAGCTTACGTTTTCGAGTCTTCTGTGTGTCAGGCAGTCATACTGTGGGGTCACAGCCACAGCCGCAGCAGCCGAAGTAGAGATTGGGGCAGTTAGAGTTGCGTGCGTTGACTGTTTTGTTGATATTAGTTTTGGAACTGTTGTATCTGATCTACTTATGTATGTTAACAGTAATCAGTTACGTTTATGTATCAGTGTCAGTTTATGAGACGATGTATGACTTCGTGATAAAGTTTTAATTAGCAGTGTTTTCCGCTAATCCTGTGACATGAGTAACTTGAGATACTTGCGTTATTGCCACCTGTGTATTGTATTGACGTGGCATTTGTGTGAGAATTGTGGGTGTTACAGCTTGGTATCAGAGCTTGTGGTTTCAGTATTGAGTATCAGTGGATGCTTGTGCTCCTACCGTGTTCAGATCCGTGGGATTCTTCCCTGAGACTGAGTTTAGCGGAATTAACTGACCTAGCTTATTGTATAACGCTGGGTGATCGATCTGTTATCTTACCTTTGTGAAATGTGCAGGTAGTTATGGCAGATCATGGCGAGGGTTCAGGGCCAGAGAGACCTGCGGGAGACGAGTATGTCCGCCGGTCAGAGATGTTCTCAGTATTGACCGAGTTCTACAGAGAGAGGGATAGAGAGAGAGAGCAGCAGCGACAGAGAGTTGATCCGCCGCCAGTGACTAGTGCCGAGACAGTAGTTGGGGCATCTTCTTCTTCTGCTCCTCGAGGTGGGTCCTTCAAGGACTTTATGGCGGGAGCCCCACCTCAGTTCCGAGGCGGTGGCGAGCCGGGTGCGGCTATGGCTTGGGAGAGAGAGATTGAGGCAGCGTTCCGAGTTGCCCATGTCGACCCTCGTGATATGGTCGGCTATGCGGCTTATCAGCTAAAGGGAGGGGCTTCACAGTGGTGGAAGTCCATTGAGTCATCTATGACTACTGCAGCAGCTTATGCTATGACATGGGATCAGTTCCGTGCCATCTTCGAGCTTCAGTACATTCCCCGGGATGAGCGCCGGGAGATGGAGCGTCGTTTCTTGCACCTTCAGCAGGGCAGTATGTCAGTTCAACAGTATGTGGATAGATTTAACGAGTATGCTCAGTTTGCGCCTCAGCACGTGGATACAGAGGTTCGTAAGGCTGATGCCTTTATCGATGGGTTGAGATCGGATATCCGGGAGTTCGTCGGACTTCATGATACTCCTACCTTTGCGCGGGCATTGGAGTTAGCCCGAGTCCGAGAGAGGGAGATCGAGAGACAGAGGGGTCAGCCCCCATCCCAGAGACAGAGGACAGAGACATTCGAGCAGTCCCGTAGCTACTACCGAGAGCCCCAGGACTTTCAGAGGGAGAGACAGCCTGAGCAGCAGCAGGTTCAGGGTTCGGGATTTCGTCGAGACAGAGACAGAGGCAGAGATCGTAGGTCCAGGAGGTCTGGGCAGTATCAGGGGTCGGGGACGGCCAGTCAGAGTCAGGGGCAGACTTCCCGTTACAGTGCTCCGAGTCAGAGTCAGAGTAGTGTGGGACAGGGGTCCCAGCCATCAGGGAGTCGGGTAGACAGTTCAGCTGGAGAGAGAGACTGTCCGAGGTGTCGCCGTCGCCATTCCGGTCCCTGTGTGTCGGAGCAGCCTAGATGTTATCGTTGTGGTCAGTATGGCCATACATCTTTTACTTGTACTTCGAGGGATTCCCTGTGCTTCCGCTGTGGGAGGCCAGGTCATATTGTGAGAGATTGTCCGGATGCGCCGCCAGCAGTGCAGGGAGCGAGCACCAGCGGTGCTAGAGCAGAGCCGTCGACTTCGAGCCGTCGTGAGTCAGCACCCAGAGGCAGGGGCAGAGTATTTCAGGCTACGGCAGAGGAGGCCCGCGAGTCTACCGATGTGGTATCTGGTACGTACATTCTGAACGGGCTTAGTGCTCGTATTTTGTTTGATTCTGGACCAGATCGCTCGTATGTGTCTGTTGTATTCTGTGCCTACTTTTCTGTGCCTGCTACTGTTTTATCTGTGCCGTTAGTCGTTGAGAGAGTAGACGGTAGTACTGCTTTAGTGAGTCGGGTATACAGAGATTGTGTCCTTGAGATAGATGCTCACCGGTTCTCGATCGATCTACTGCCGATAGAGATTAGCAGTTTCGATGTGATAGTGGGTATGGACTGGATGACAGCCAGGCAGGCCGATATTCTGTGCGCGAAGAAGATGATCCGGATACCCATTTCAGACAGTGAGACGGTGACAGTATATGGCGAGAGGCGCCGAGGCGAGATCGGTATTGTTTCGATGGCCCAAGCTCAGAGATATGTTGCGAAGGGGTGCGAGACCTTTCTGGCTTATGTTGTTGACGCCAGATTAGAGAAGAAGACCCTAGCGGATATACCTGTAGTTCGAGAGTTCCCTGAGGTATTCCCAGAGGAGTTGCCTGGGTTACCGCCAGATCGTCAGGTCGAGTTCCGTATCGACCTTATCCCTGGAGCGGTGCCTATTGCGAAGACGCCTTATAGGCTGGCACCTACTGAGATGAGAGAAATGATGTCGCAGCTTCAGGAGTTGCTTGATCGTGGATTTATCCGTCCGAGTTCGTCCCCGTGGGGAGCCCCAGTGCTATTCGTGAAGAAAAAGGACGGTTCTATGCGGATGTGTATCGATTATCGAGAGTTAAATAAAGTGACGGTAAAGAACCGTTATCCGCTTCCACGTATCGATGATCTATTTGATCAGCTACAGGGTTCGAGCTTCTTTTCGAAGATAGATCTGAGATCGGGTTATCATCAACTGAGAGTTAGAGATGAGGATGTGCCGAAGACTGCGTTTCGGACGAGATACGGCCATTACGAGTTCCTAGTCATGCCTTTCGGACTGACTAACGCACCCGCGACATTCATGGATTTAATGAACAGGGTGTGTAGATCTATGTTAGATCGGTTCGTGATTGTGTTCATCGACGACATCCTGATCTACTCGAGGAGTGCCGAGGACCACGAGCAGCACTTGCGAGAGGTTTTGACCGTGCTGCGAGCGGAGAGACTGTATGCGAAGTTCTCCAAGTGCGAGTTCTGGTTGCGCGAGGTCCAGTTTTTGGGACATGTTGTGAGCGCCGAGGGTATTTCAGTGGATCCGGCAAAGATAGAGGCCGTGATGAATTGGGAGCCGCCGAGGACTGTGCCCGAGATCCGTAGCTTTTTGGGCCTAGCCGGGTATTACCGTCGCTTCATTCAGGACTTTTCGAGGGTTGCCAGGCCGTTGACGAGATTGACACGGCAGTCCGTTCCTTTCGTGTGGTCTGATGAGCAGGAGTCGGCTTTCAGAGAATTGAAATCCCGGTTATGTCAGGCACCAGTGTTAGCATTGCCCGACGGTACAGAGGATTTTGTGGTCTACTGTGACGCGTCAGGTACCGGTTTGGGTTGTGTTCTGATGCAGCGAGGCAAGGTGATTGCGTATGCGTCGCGACAGCTGAAGACCTACGAGGAAAACCATACCGTGCACGACCTTGAGTTGGACGCGATAGTGTTCGCGTTGAAGATATGGCGTCATTATCTGTACGGTTCGCGATTTGTAGTGTATACCGATCATAAGAGTCTTCAGTATCTGTTCAGTCAGAAAGAGCTAAATATGAGACAGCGGCGCAGCCTCGAGTTACTGAAAGATTATGACTGCGAGATCCAGTACCATCCTGGTAGGGCCAATGTGGTGGCCGATGCGTTGAGCCGTAAGGCGTGTGGCCAAACGGTAGTTTCCCGAGCAGCGAGGCTCGAGGTCACCTCGACTCTTGTGGAGAGTCTGAGGCATGCTCAATTAGAGGGTCTGCGGGCCGAGAATGTGAAAAGAGAGCGTCTTGCAGGGCAGCTTGAGGTATTGAGCCGAGATAGCAGGGGTTTGTGGGCGTTTCATGATCGGGTTTGGGTTCCGAGAGTCGGTAATCTGCGGCAGTTGATTTTAGATGAGTCGCACCGTTCGAGATTGTCTATCCACCCCGGGAGCACCAAAATGTACAGAGACTTGCACGAGTTCTATTGGTGGCCAGGGATGAAACGAGACGTGGGCCGATACGTCGAGGAGTGTATGACTTGTCTGCGAGTCAAGGCCGAGCATCAGAAGCCTCACGGGCATTTGCAGCCTTTAGAGATCCCTGAGTGGAAGTGGTATCATATCACGATGGATTTCATCGTCAGACTTCCGCGCACCGTTCGAGGCAATGATATGATCTGGGTGATAGTGGATCGCTTGACGAAGAGTGCTCACTTTCTAGCGGTTCGAGGTACCATCACTATGGATCAGTTAGCTCGGTTATATATCAGTGAGATAGTGTCGAGGCACGGCGTTCCGATGTCGATTACGTCCGATAGAGATGCGCGGTTTACTTCGAGGTTCTGGCAGAGCTTTCAGCGCGAGTTGGGGACGAGAGTTCAGCTGAGTACCGCGTACAGACCTCAGACAGACGGGCAGACAGAGCGGACGAATCAGACTCTCGAGGATATGCTCCGAGCTTGTGCGATTGATTTCAGTGGTAGTTGGGACGTTCACTTGCCGTTAGTCGAGTTTGCGTACAACAACAGCTACCATTCCTCCATCAAGATGGCTCCGTTCGAGGCACTGTATGGGCGTAAGTGCCTAACCCCTGTGTGTTGGGGCGAGGTCGGCGAGCGACCTATCAGTGGGCCCGAGTTGTTACAGGAGACGAGCGATAAAGTGGCGGTTATCCGCGAGCATATGAGGGTAGCACAGAGCCGGCAGAAAAGTTATGCCGATCGTCGTCTGAATGAACTCGAGTTCAGGGTTGGGGATCGCGTGATGTTGAAAGTGTCGCCGTGGAAGGGAGTTATCAGATTCAGGCATCGAGGTAAGCTGAGTCCGCGGTACATCGGTCCGTTCGAGATTATCGCCAGAGTCCGAGATCAGGCTTATAGACTGAGATTGCCTCCCGAATTGGCCGGAGTCCACGATACGTTCCATGTGAGTCATCTGAGGAAGTGTTTGGCCAAGGATGATCAGTTTGTGCCGTTATCTGAGATAACCGTGGATAATCACCTGAGATATGTCGAGCAGCCTGAGGCGATCACCGATCGTAAAGTGAAGAGATTGCGAAATAAATAGATTGCGCTAGTACTCGTTCAGTGGAGGCATCATAAGGGTACTAGTGCCACCTGGGAGCCCGAGGCCGAGATGAGGAGCCGATATCCGCAGCTATTCCTGAGTCCGAGCTAGATTCCGGGACGGAATCTTTTTAAGAGGAGAGGATTTGTAACATCCCGGATTTGAGCCTGGTACGTGGATTTAATTTATTGGCTCATTATTTTAATAATTATTGCGTGTTCCAATTAAACTCCATTTCGTGGATTTAACGTGTCGAAACCGAGTGATACATGTCCCCGAGCTAATGATTAGCGGATTAATTATCTCTTTGAGATCGTGGATTTAATTGGGTCCTAGTGATATAAATTGTGAAAAAGTGATATCGGGTCCGGGTTAATGGGTTCGGAGCCGGAATAAAGATAAAGGCAGATATATATGAGCTTCCTTATCCGTTCCTTATCCCTTTCCTTTGCCTTCATTTTCAAGAAAAAAAGCCAAGGTGTGTGTGTGTGTAAATTGAGAGGAGCTCCAGCAGAGAAACAAACTTCAATCCTGGAATTGGTTGCTGAATCTGTGTTCTTCACCTTCTTCTTGTGTTCTTGAGGTGCCCAAGGTAAGGAGCTTCAATTTAGGGGTTTTAATTTGTAATTCATGTTGTGTTGTATGAGGGAATTGATTGCTCTAAGTATATGGGTTGTGTATGTATAAGTTTGGTGCTTCTTTGCTGTTAAAATCGTGTGGGGAGGATTGATATCCCCTGGTTCGGCCATAGTCATCGAAGAGCAGAGCTGGGAGCAGGTGCTTGGTCGCGGCGCGACGCGCAGGGGGCCGCGGCGCGACGCGCAGAAGGAATTGGGCGCGACGCGAGTGCAGGGGGCTTAGCGGCGCGAGCCGCAGCCTGCTGGGAAATCCGACTTGATGCATTCGGGGAGGTTTGGGGTGATTAGTGTGTCGATTTCCTTCGGGATATTGTCGGACTGAATTGTTTGGGGTTATGAGTCTCGTTGGGAACTCCGTAAAAGGGTTTCGGGGATCGGTTAATTATCCGGGATTGTGTCTCGGGTTTATGTTAATTGCGATAGTTATGCTTGACCTGAATTACATGGTTATTGAGTTGTGTTAACGTGGAGAATTCGTGACAATTACAGGTTCTAGCCGATCACGTGCCAAGCCGCATTGAGAATTCCGAGTTTCGAATCAAGTTTCGGGTAGTCGGTGAGTACTCGAGTTCTTTTACAAATCGCGCGTAGTCTTTTATGAGTCGTGTATATGTGTTGTGGTATATTGTGTATGAGACCGAGCTTAGTGCGCAGGTATGATCCGTCCTACCCTATACGTGCTATATGTGTTTGAATTGCAGGTGTCCGCGATATGTGATCGCGCAGGCTGACTGTCCCTAACCAGTCACGAGTTATGAGGCTGTATATATACGGCAGTGATATTACCAGGTCGCTCCTGTGCCTATTGAGTAGCTAACCGCTGCTGTGTGCGGCCTGTTAGCCGGGGAACGTGGTCCCCTTTTGAGCAGAGATACGTGTTATGCATCGAGTTGCATATATGTGACGAGATATGTGTGTTGTGTATGTCTTATGTGCTTACCTGCAGAGTCTAACCCTCGCGTACTCACGAGCTGTCCAGCTTACGTTTTCGAGTCTTCTGTGTGTCAGGCAGTCATACTGTGGGGTCACAGCCACAGCCGCAGCAGCCGAAGTAGAGATTGGGGCAGTTAGAGTTGCGTGCGTTGACTGTTTTGTTGATATTAGTTTTGGAACTGTTGTATCTGATCTACTTATGTATGTTAACAGTAATCAGTTACGTTTATGTATCAGTGTCAGTTTATGAGACGATGTATGACTTCGTGATAAAGTTTTAATTAGCAGTGTTTTCCGCTAATCCTGTGACATGAGTAACTTGAGATACTTGCGTTATTGCCACCTGTGTATTGTATTGACGTGGCATTTGTGTGAGAATTGTGGGTGTTACAATTAATTAGATCTTACGACTAATATGTCCGAATCAAAGTTGAGAAATTATAAACGGTGATGCTTATAATATTATATTATGAACCAACTTGTAGGGGTTTTGACGGGTTAAGTCACGTGGAGATTATCACTCCTACCTTGACAATTATAACTCGGTTTTGGGGCCGAGAGCGTATTGTGTATCACTGTGAGTTCTAGTATTAACGTATTTGCATGCATATCATGAATTGTATGTTACTGCTTTCGTATCATTATTGTCATTTTCATGCTTTGCCATCACATACATCATAATTATTGTTTATCACTCGGTTGATAAGTTGTTGATCGTTCGTTTGACCTCTCCGCCGAGACGGTAAGCCTGAGTGTGGTAACCCAGCGGAATCATAATGGTAAGCCTGAGTGTGGTAACCATTATTGCCTGTAAAACGATAAGCCTGTGGTGGTAATCGTATGGCATCATTGTAAACTGCATATCGATAAGCCTGTGGTGTGGTAATCGAGCAGTAGATTGTAAACCCATTGTACGGTAAGCTTGTGTATGGTAACCGCAATGTGGTAGCTTATAGCCATTAGTTGGCCTCCAAAATTGTTAGTCGAATTCATGGCATTGCATGGCATCATTCATATATCGCATGGTACTTTAATCTAGAATCTCACTAAACAACTTTGTTGTTTACCCGATAGTTGTTATTTCTTTTCAGGATCTGTTAAGGGCAAAGGCCCGGCTGGCCCGAGTTGTTAGATATCGTTTGGAGCTCGGATAGGAGCTCAACATTTTGTAGATGATTGGGGCGGGAGTAGCAGACTTCCATTTTTGGACTTACGCGAATTAGTTGCTGTTTATTAATTCGTTTGTAACTAAATTGATAACTTAATCTTGTAACCCCAGTTACATTGCTCCGTGATTTCCGACACTCTGTTGTGTCTCATGCAAAGTGTTTGGAATCACGTTGAGGATTATTAATTGCAAAAGTTTTAATTTGATCGTATTTCCGCAAGTACTCTGTATAAATTAACGTATAATAGTATCGAAATACTCGTATCAGTTGTATGGGTGTTTCAATTTGGTATCAGAGCTGGAGCTCATAGACAGAGTATAGTCGACGATACTCTACTCTGAGCACGGTTTCAGATGCTGTTATTGACCCACCTAGGCGGCAATATTATAACAATTACAATTGACCTTTGGCCTAGGATGGGATAATATTGGGTAGACTTTTAAGATTATGACTTGACGTAAGCATAATTATATATATATACATATACATACAAATAAATTTCATGTGCACACTTTGGTGTGAAACAAGTGTTGGACCGACCTGTAACTGTTGGTTGCAGACAATGTCGGATAACCAGTCGAATCGCGTTCTACACCAGGAGGTAGAACATTCAAATGATGGGGGAGGCAGGGATCAGTCTCCAGATTATGAAAATGAATCCAGTTTCCGTACTGGTGGAGGGTCCAGAGAGGACCAAATGATGTAGATGATGGCTCAGATGCTGGAACAAAATCGCCAGCAGAATGAGCTAATGACCCAACTACTTGCTTCCCAGAATGTTCAGGGAAAGAAAAAATAATGTGAGAGCAAGCAAGTAATGATAATACGGAAGGCGCTGGAAGTGGAAGTAGGGCAGAAAGGCCCAAGAAAGATAAAGAACGGAAGCACGGCTCCTCTAAGTCAAAAAGGGGAATGTCGTATAAGAATTTCATTGGTTGTCGTCCTCCAGCGTTCAATGGACGGGCAACTACGGTGGAGGCCTTGGACTGGATCAAGGCAATCGAGAAATTATTCCGAGTCACCGACGTCAGCGACGATAAAAAGGTGCAGTACGCGGCTGCGCAATTTGTTGGTCCTGCTTTAACATGGTGGGATTCAGAGGTCGAGATAATGGGTTTAGATGTTGTGGCGAAAATGTCCTGGGTAGAATTCAAGACCAGGTTCGACAAACATTTCTGCCCGGCTGTTGCGGTGCAGAAGATAAAAAGAGATTTCCTTACGTTTCAACAAGGAGAACTATCAGTGGACGATTATCTGATCGAGTTTAACTTGAAGGCAATGTTTGTGGGGTCAGTGATTGCTGACGAGAAACAAAAGACTGACTACTTTGTGGAAGGACTGCGAAGCGAGATTCGCGAAATGGTGACTGTTCGCGCAGTGGAATCGTTCGAAAAAGCTGTGGAGTATGCGCGACTCCGAGAGTATGAATTGTTCCGTAGGGAACAAGAGGCGGCTGGATCAAAGAAAGCGAAGGTTGAGTCTTCGTCGGGGACGTTTAAGCAACCCCAGCAATCATTTTCGAAGAACGTGGACTCCCGTTCACGTTCCCAATCGTCAAGGCACTCAAAGAAGCCTGCTAGCTTCAACAACTCTCAGTCCAAATCTCAGTTTTCCAATTCGGTGCCTACGTGTAACCGTTGCGGGAAACTTCATCGTGGGGAATGTTTGTCCCCTATTGTTTGCCATGGATGTGGGGAAGAGGGACACATACGTCCTGCGTGCCCTAAGCGAACTGATGCGTGCTACGAATGTGGCCAGGTGGGCCACCTTGCTCGGAATTGCCCCAAGAAGAGGTTGGCGACGTCCGAAAGTAAAGGCTCAGTTGCAAAGCCTAGTTTTGTTGGTGGTTCCTCCCAATCAAAGGGGAATCCACCCAAGCCTCAAGCCAGAGTCTATCAGATTACAGCTGCTGAGGCGCAAGATGTGCCGGATGTCGTAACCGGTACTTTTCTCCTAAATTCTTTACCTGCTGTAGTATTGTTGGATTCTGGTGCAAGTGTGTCTTTTATTTCCAAAGCATTTGCACGAAAGTTAGATATTATACCTTCTTTAATGCCTTTTCCCTTATCTGTTGATGTGGCAAGCGGAAAATCGGTCAGTGCCACCCAAATATACTACGATTGTGTGCTGACCCTAGACGGACATAATTTTGATATTGACCTTGTCCCCATAGACACCAAAGAATTTGATGTAATAGCTGGCATGGATTGGTTGGCCAATAACCTTGCCACTATTTCTTGTGCTAATAGAATCGTTCGTTTGTTCACGCCGGAAGGCGAAGAAATATTTGTGTATGGGGATAGACGTAAAAGGGAAGCCGCAGTGATTTCGGTGGCTAAGGCTCGGAAAAGTTTAGGTAAGGGTTGTCAATGCTTCTTGGCTTGTGTGTTAAATACTAAGAAAGAAGGGAAAAACCTCAAGGATGTACCAGTAGTTAATGAATATCCCGACGTGTTCCCTGATGACTTACCAGGATTACCACCGGATCGATCCGTAGAATTTCGGATTGAATTGGTGCCGGGAGCTGCACCAATTGCGCGAGCCCCGTATCGCTTAGCGCCTTCGGAAATGAAGGAAATGATGGCACAACTGGAGGAATTATTAGAGAAAGGGTTCATTCAGCCGAGTACCTCGCCTTGGGGTGCTCCGGTTCTATTCGTACGGAAGAAAGACGGAACCTTGCGAATGTGCATAGATTATAGAGAATTGAACAAGGTGACTATAAAGAATAAGTATCCCTTGCCTCGTATTGATGACTTGTTCGATCAACTACAAGGAGTTGCTTACTTTTCGAAAATAGACCTTCGTTCAGGGTATCATCAGCTTAAAGTTCGTGAAGAAGATGTGCCAAAAACTGCGTTTCGGACCCGATATGGACATTACGAGTTCTTAGTGATGCCTTTTGGGCTCACTAATGCTCCTGCAGCTTTTATGGATTTAATGAATCGGGTGTGCCGTCCAATGCTTGACAAGTCGGTCATAGTGTTTATCGACGACATCTTGGTGTATTCTAAGACGGAGGAGGATCATGCAGTTCATCTGAGACAATTGCTCGAACTTCTTCGAGGCGAACAGTTGTATGCCAAATTCTCCAAGTGCGAGTTTTGGCTACGACAAGTGCAATTTTTAGGGCATGTTATATCTTGTGAGGGTGTTTCTGTGGATCCCTCCAAGATCGAGGCCATTAAAAGTTGGGAAGCGCCGAGAAATGTTGCTGAAATTCGTAGCTTCCTTGGATTGGCCGGCTATTATCGACGATTCATCCAAGATTTCTTTAAAATAGCCGTCCCACTCACTTCATTGACTCGTAAGAATGCGAAGTTTGTGTGGGAAAAGCCGCAGATTGAGGCGTTTCAAATTTTGAAGAGTCGGTTGACTGACGCTCCTGTGCTTGCGTTGCCGGAAGGAAACGAAGATTTTGCCGTTTATAGCGATGCATCAATAAATGGGTTGGGTTGCGTGCTTATGCAACGAGGAAAAGTGATAGCGTATGCATCAAGACAGCTAAAGGATTATGAAAAGAGTCGTCCGACTCATGACTTGGAGTTAGATGCTGTCACGTTTGCTTTAAAAATCTGGCGGCATTACTTATATGGTACTAGGTGCCAGTTGTTTACTGATCATAAAAGTTTGAGACATATCTTCGATCAGAAAGAGTTAAACATGCGTCAGCGACGTGCCGTGGAGTTGATTAAGGATTATGACTGTGAAATCCTTTATCACCCTGGAAAAGCCAACGTAGTGGCTGATGCTTTAAGCCGAAAGAGATACCCGGAAGCGACTTGCTATGCGCTAACGCATGTGGTTGTGAGTTCCTCTATCCTTGACGACATACGGAAATGGCAAATCGAAGGCCTTAAAGAGGAAAATATTAAGTCTGAGAGAATGGTTGGTCAAAGCGTGCTGTTAACCGAGGGTAGCAACGGGTTGAAAATGTTTAGGGATCGTATTTGGGTACCGAAGATTGGTGATGTGCGCAAAACAATTTTAGAGGATGGTCATAATTCGAAGTTCTCAATTCACCCCGGGAGTTCAAAAATGTATCAGGATTTGAAATCCGAATATTGGTGGCCTGGAATGAAGCGAGACGTTGGTAATCATGTTGAAAAGTGTTTGACTTGCTTGCGAGTCAAGGCCGAACACCAAAAGCCGTCTGGAAATTTGCAACCCCTCGAGATACCCGAATGGAAGTGGGATCACATCACGATGGATTTTGTGGTAAAGCTTCCGAAGACCCAAAGACAACATGATGCTATATGGGTTATTGTGGATCGACTGACGAAATCTGCACACTTTTTGCCGATACGAGAAAATTTTCCTTTGGAAAGATTGGCGCGAATGTACATCGATGAGATTATTGTACACCATGGGATTCCAAAGTCTATTGTTTCGGATCGTGACTCGAGGTTTACTTCGAGATTCTGGCAAAGTATGCAAGATCAGTTGGGGACGCGTGTTAATTTGAGTACGGCATTTCGTCCCCAGACCGACGGTCAGACTGAGCGCACTAACCAGACGATGGAAGATATGTTACGTGCGTGCGTGATCGAGCTTGGTGGAAATTGGGATACGCACCTACCACTTGTGGAATTTTCCTACAATAATAGTTATCATTCTTCGATAAAGATGGCTCCGTATGAGTCGTTGTAGGGCCGAAAGTGTCGAACTCCGACGTGTTGGCGCGAAGCAGGCGAGAAACCGTTAGCGGGTCCCGAATTGCTTCAAGAGACGCATGATAAAATTCAGATTATTCGTGAGCGAATCAAAGCTGCTCAAGACCGACAGAAGGCATACTCCGACAAACGCCACAAAGATATAGAGTTCGCAGTGGGAGATTCCGTGATGCTGAAGGTATCTCCATGGAAAGGAATTATGAGATTTGGGAAACGAGGAAAGTTAAGTCCTCGATATGTCGGACCGTTTCCTATTATTGAGCGTGTCGGTGCTCAAGCTTATAAGTTAGATCTGCCCGCTGAGCTGGCAGGAATTCATAATACCTTTCACGTTAGCTATCTGAAGCGAAGTCCGATAATTCCTGCTGTGACCGTTCCTTTGGATGATGTGCAAATCGATGAGCGGTTACGCTATGTAGAAGAACCAGAAAAGATTATCGGCGACAAAATAATTAACCTAAGGAATAAAGAGATCGAGATGGTGCTCTTTTGTTGGAAGCACCACCGTGGGTCTCTGATGACTTGGGAGACAAAGGCTGAAATGATGGCCAAATACCCCGCTCTATTTGAAAGAAACTGATTCCGTGGGCGGAATCCTTTTAAGAGGGGAGGAATTGTAACGACCCAAATTTTATATAATTAATAATTAATATTTATTGTAACGAAATACGATTCGAGATACTAATTTGTCTCAAACACATAAATAAAAGTGGGTGTGGATAATTATGAGATATGCCTTGAATATATATAAAAAGGACTTTAAAAGAAATGCTAATAATTCCAAGGTATAAATGGTAAATAGGTAAAAGTTGTGGGTTGGAAAGAAAAAGAAGAAGAAAATCTTCTTCTTTTTGACTTATATTATACGCAGACACACACACTTTATGTGTGTGTGTTCATCTTTTTCAAAAACTCCAAATAGAGAGAAAAGAGAAGAGAAGAAGAAGAAGGAGAAGCCAAAAATCAGTTTTTTGTTGAAAACTTCGTCGTTTTTGAAAGATCCAAGAGGTAACCACTCTTGTCTATAAATCTTGCTATTTTATTTTTCTTCTCCTCTCCATCTTCATACGAAGAAGATGAGAAACCCAAATGGGTTTTTATGAATGTTATGGAGAAATCGTTAGATCTTGAAGTATGATAATGAAATATAGTTAGAATCATCATTTAAAACATATTTTTCAAGTTTTATGGATTTTGATGGGTTTTAGCTCAAAAACCCGAAAATGGAGTTTATGAACTCTTGATGATTCAAAAGGAATAAAATGGTGTTTTTGACAGCTTAAAATGTGTTATAAAGGGTATATATATGTTTGGGAATGACCCCAAACCGTTTGTAATAAATATGAAAAGTTTTGGTAGTTTTGAGCATTAAATCCGAAGGGGCAAAAAGTGCAGACCTGCACCCGAGTTACCCTTGATTTTGAAAGAAAAATTCTAAGTTAAAGGATCCGGATGACTTGGGATCCGAATTCGGATGGGGTGGTCCGAAATTCGGAGTTCGGACCGTGCTTCGGTTGGAAGGGATCCGAAATTCGGATGGTCCCTGATCCGAATCCGGATGGCTTGAAATTCGGATGTGTAGGTCCGAAATTCGGATGTGCCTAGGACCAAGTTCGGGCCGTACCTCAGACGAATTGGACCGAAGTTCGGATGGTCCCTGAACCGAACTCGGATGATCCGAAGTCCGGCTGGTGCTGATCCGAATTCGGATGGGAACTCGGCGAGTTAAGCCCAGTTCCGGCCAGAAATTGTAATTTTAATTAGTCCTTGGGATCGTTTGTCATAATAACTTTTGTCACCAATTGTGAAGAAAAATTAGCCCAAAATAATTATGTAGGTTGAGGCCGAAATTAATTAGATCTTACGACTAATATGTCCGAATCAAAGTTGAGAAATTATAAACGGTGATGCTTATAATATTATATTATGAACCAACTTGTAGGGGTTTTGACGGGTTAAGTCACGTGGAGATTATCACTCCTACCTTGACAATTATAACTCGGTTTTGGGGCCGAGAGCGTATTGTGTAGGGGAAATTGCGCAAAAAACCTCTAAGTTGGACCATTTTTGCGATTAAAACCCCCAACCATTTTTCATTGCACAAAAAACCTCCAACTGGTTAAAACTTTGTAAATTTAGGCTTTTTTCAAAAAATATGACTTGCAACCTGTTTAGCAAGTTGCAACTTGATGACGTGTAAAACTTTTAAAAAGATTTTTGCGTAAAAAACCTCCAACTTGTTTAGTTTTTTCAATTAAAACCCCAAATCATTTTTAATTTGATAAAAAACATCCAACCAACAAAGATAATTAAATTTGAGTCTTCACTGATTGCATTTTGATGACATGAATATTTATTAAACTTTTATTTATCAAACAAAGAATTCGTTTCCCAATGAAACCTCTACCCTCTAGGCTAGCGAACCTCACTGCTCTGACTGATCATATTCAGATGCTAAAATGGAATATAAATAAATGAAATTGAACATAAAGCTGAACTTAAAAATGCAACTCGTTAACACAAAATGAAATGGATTCCATCGGCACAATTGATGTTAAAATTCAAGATTAAACGACAAAAGTTAATCGAACATACATACATAAAATAAACAACACTGAACATAAAGAGGAGATAGAGTAATCGGAGTTGCCGAAGGTAGAGAAAATGTAAATTTTATTGTTGGTTAGAGGTGAGAAAAAAATATAGTTAAGGGTTTTAATCGAAAAAAGTCACCACTTTCGGGGTTTTTTATGCAAAAATTCAGTTTAAGAATTATACATGTAAGCCACGTAGGCGCCATGTAAGTCAGGTTTGCCATGTGGACGCCACGTGTGTGCCATGTAAGCATAGCTACCTATTATAACCGGTCAAGTCCTAATTTCAAAAGATTTTACCGGTTAGAGGTTTTTTGTGCAACAAAAAATGGTTAGGGGTTTTAATCACAAAAATGGTCCAACTGTAAGGTTTTTTGCGCAATTATCCCTATTGTGTATCACTGTGAGTTCTAGTATTAACGTATTTGCATGCATATCATGAATTGTATGTTACTGCTTTCGTATCATTATTGTCATTTTCATGCTTTGCCATCACATACATCATAATTATTGTTTATCACTCGGTTGATAAGTTGTTGATCGTTCGTTTGACCTCTCCGCCGAGACGGTAAGCCTGAGTGTGGTAACCCAGCGGAATCATAATGGTAAGCCTGAGTGTGGTAACCATTATTGCCTGTAAAACGATAAGCCTGTGGTGGTAATCGTATGGCATCATTGTAAACTGCATATCGATAAGCCTGTGGTGTGGTAATCGAGCAGTAGATTGTAAACCCATTGTACGGTAAGCTTGTGTATGGTAACCGCAATGTGGTAGCTTATAGCCATTAGTTGGCCTCCAAAATTGTTAGTCGAATTCATGGCATTGCATGGCATCATTCATATATCGCATGGTACTTTAATCTAGAATCTCACTAAACAACTTTGTTGTTTACCCGATAGTTGTTATTTCTTTTCAGGATCTGTTAAGGGCAAATGCCCGACTGGCCCGAGTTGTTAGATATCGTTTGGAGCTCGGATAGGAGCTCAACATTTTGTAGATGATTGGGGCGGGAGTAGCAGACTTCCATTTTTGGACTTACGCGAATTAGTTGCTGTTTATTAATTCGTTTGTAACTAAATTGATAACTTAATCTTGTAACCCCAGTTACATTGCTCCGTGATTTCCGACACTCTGTTGTGTCTCATGCAAAGTGTTTGGAATCACGTTGAGGATTATTAATTGCAAAAGTTTTAATTTGATCGTATTTCCGCAAGTACTCTGTATAAATTAACGTATAATAGTATCGAAATACTCGTATTAGTTGTATGGGTGTTTCATTGTAAGGATAATGAGCTTGTTCAAAAACAGCTCATTATCTTCTATATATTGACTGGTTGATTGTAAAAGAAACGACAAGGAAAAAGAAAGAAAAAGAAAACATTCTAAAGCAAAGAATTTTCTGTTTCATAATTTGATATGGTATCAGAGTCAGGTTATTCAAAATCAACAAACATGGCTGGTGATAAAGAGTCCAACGATAATATTCTGCTTCGAATAACGATATCACCATTTGATATCACTTCGTTGGACAACCCGGGTCTTTCAATCACTCAAGTTCAACTGAAAGGAGACAATTATGATGAGAGGTGTCGTTCATTCAGAACAACTCTGAGAGCCTGAAAAAAATTCGGGTTTATTGACGTCACTATCAAAGAACCAGACGAGACAGTCGCAAAATTCGAAGATTGGTGGACGATTAATTCTTTGTTGGTATCTTGGATTAGAAATACCATTGAACATTCACTGCGTTCAACTATCTCTCATGTGGAAGTGGCTAAGGATCTATGGGACGACATCAAAGATCGTTTCTCGATCATTAACGGACCTCGTATACAACAACTTAAATATGATCTCGTCGGGTGTCGTCAAAAGGGGATGACCATAGTAGATTACTATGGACGTCTTAAACAAATCTCGGATAAGCTCGGAGATTTTGATCAGATCATGACATGCCAGTGCGGAAAGTGCATTTGCAATCTCGGTGCAACTCTAGTAAAGAAACAAGAGGAAGAGAAAGTTCATATATTTCTCATAGGACTTGACGAAAATATGTATGGAACGGCTAGATCTAACATATTGGCGCAAGATCCGCTACCAAGTATGAACAAAGTATATTCAATTCTCATTCAAGAGGAACGAGTCAAGACAATGACGAGTGCAAAAGATACTCAATCAGAACTCATGGCACTAGCGGTGCAAAGCTGATGTGAGATCCGAAATAAATTAGCAGTTTGTACCCATTGCCAAAAGAGTGGACACACTATGGACACTTGCTTTGAACTCATATGGTACCCCAAATGGTGGGGGGACATACCTCATGTCGATGTGAAAGTAGGACATGGTAAAGGATCATCAAACACTCGAGGAAGAGGTAGAGGAGGTCGGTCTATGTCTCGTGCCAATATTGTCCACACAAAGTCGACTGGTGTGAAAGGAACTGAAAAATATCCTGCTGCCCGGTTTGAACGCAAAAAAATGGGAAACACTAATGCAAGTGTTGGATGGAGCAGATTCCACACAAACTGAAAAGATGAATGGTAAGTCTCTTTGGATCATTGATTCAGGGGCATCAAACCACATGACAGGTACGATAGAGAAACTTCATGACCTTAAAGAAATAGCCCAATGTCCTGTTGGGTTACCAGACGGTAATACGGTGGTTGCTAGAAAAGAAGGAAGTGTAATTTTCAACAGTGGTTTTTGCCTGAAAAATGTTCTCTATGTACCCGGATTAACTTGCAAGCTGATATCTGTTCCTCAACTATTAGACCATTGCAATTGTTTCATTCAGTTCACACCTAACTTGTGGGTTATATAGGATCGCATTTCGAGGACGGTGATTGGTGCGGGTGAAAGAAGTGATGGACTTTTCTATTTCCGTGAGATGCCATTAGCTCAAGTTTTGAAGACAAATACAACAAATAATATTGATCTTTGGCACATATGTCTAGGTCATCCTTCATTAGAAGTAACAAAGCTCCTTCCTGATGTAAGTCATAATAAAAGAGATAGTGCATTGAGTCGAAATTGTGAAGTGTGTCTTCGTGCAAAACAATGTCGAGAAAAGTTTCCAATTAGCGAAAATAAAGCATCATCTATCTTTGAACTTGTGCATTGTGACTTGTGGGGACCTTATGGGACTGTATCGTCTTGTAGTGCATCGTATTTTTTTTTAACTATTGTTGATGATTTTTCTCGCTCTGTTTGGGTATATTTGCTTGTAAATAAATCAGGAGTTTTTCATACAATAAAGATGTTTCTAGCAATGGTTGAAAAACAATTTAACAAGCAAGTTAAATTTTTCCAAAGCCATAACGGACTGTGCTCATTTGTATGAAACAATTCTTTCTTGATAATGGGATTGTTTTTCAAACCTCATGTGTGGGAAGGCCTCAACAAAATGGAAGAGTTGAACGAAAACATCGACATATCTTGAATATAGCTCGTGCTCTACAATTTCAAAGTTCCCTTCCAATCTATTTTTGGGGTGAGTGTGTACTTACAGCTACTTATTTGATAATCGTACTCCTTCATCTCAATTAAAGGGGAAAACTCTGTATAGTATATTGCATGGCACGGAACCTACCAATATGCACTTGCGTACATTTGGTTGCTTGAGTTATGCTCATATTAAAACAGGAAACAAATTTGCAAGTCGTAGTCGAAAATGTGTTTTTGTCGGATACCCTTATGAAAAAAAGGATGGAAGTTATTCGACCTAGAAAAACAAGTTTCTTTGTCTCTCGTGATGTTGTATTCATGGAGCATGTATTTCCCCATGAAAGTTCTCCTGTTATTCCTAAAGTTGATATCTCCTCATTCGAACTTGAAAATGAAGAAATAGAAGATCCTCCCTTCTCACATGACACAGGGAATGATGCCATGGTATCTGAATCAAGTGAAGAAAACTCATTACCATCTCAACAACCTCAAGTCGATGATGCTAACAAGTCAACACAAGATGAAGAACTAGGGAGAGGACATCGTAAGAAAGAAGCTCCTATTCGACTTCATGACTATGCCACTCATACTATCCGGAAAATAAGTTCATCCCACGCTTCACCATCTGCCCAATCACGGTCATCAGGTACTCTTTATCCTATATCACACTATGTGAATTGCGATAAATTTTCTGTGCGTCATCGAAATTTTCTTCAAGCTATTGATAGAGAACATGATCCGAGGACATATCGCGAAGCAATCAAAGACAAACGATGGCAACTTTCCATGGATAGCGAACTCCGAGCCTTGGAACGAAATGAGACTTGGGCAATCGAGGAATTGCCGAAAGATAAGAATGCATTTGGGTGCAAGTGGGTGTATAAAATTAAATACAACTCTGATGGTACTCTCAAAAGATTTAAAGCAAGACTCGTAATTCTTGGCAATCATCAAGTGGAAGGTGTCGATTATAATGAAACATTTGCGCCGGTAGCAAAATGATGACGATACGAGTCTTCCTAGCAGTAGCAGCAACGAAGCAATGAGAACTTCATCAAATGGATGTCCACAATGCATTTCTACATGGGGACCTTGAAGAGGAGGTTTTTATGAAAATGCCACCAGGTTTACATGGGGCACAACCTGGAAAAGTTTACAGACTCAAAAGTCATTATTCGGTCTTAAATAAGCTTCGCGTTGTTCGTTTTCTAAGCTGTCTAAGGTTCTAAAGGCATATGGATTTGTTCAGTCTCTTTCAGATTATTCTCTTTTTACTTTGCAACGAAAGGAAATGCAACTTAACGTTCTTGTCTATGTTGATGATCTAATCATTTCTGGAAATGATCATGATGTCATTGTGCAATTCAAAACTTATCTCAACAATTGTTTTCATATGAAAGAGTTAGGCATCCTTAAATACTTTTTAGGCGTAGAGGTGACTCGTGCACAAGAAGGCATTTTCTTATCTCAACGGAAGTATGCAATTGATGTCATTTCTGAAGTATGCACTTTGCAGCTTTTTAACCTAATCTAATGTCATGCTTTTGGTTTACTTTCACAAAAAACTCTCTCCCTTTAAACTCCAACCGAATAAACTTCACCATTTCATAAAAGAACATACATGTGTGGGGAGAGAATCAATCGGTAGGAAAGAAACGATAGGTGGTGTTCGGTGGTTGACAGCGGTGGTGGTCGAGACGGGTCAACAACGGTGGAGGTTGGCGGGTCTCAAGCAATGAAGCATGGGCGGATCGAGGTGGTTTCAAGGGGATGGAGAAGAGAGACAACTCCTTCCTTCTTCCACATGCCCTAGACTCTTCGTCTATCTTTTAACCATACCCAAAAATGGTATATATGTATGTGTTGGGTATATTGCTTGGGCTAAAAATTGGGTCTAGTAATACATAAGCTGGATTTAAAATTTGATGCCCTTAGTTATATTATGCCCTGGGCCGAAGCCCAGCTGGCCCCCCTACCAGGGCCGACCTTGTTGATTGTTGATTCTTTATGTTTATGATTTTGTTGCAAGATAAGCATAAGCTTTTGTAATGGAATCAGTCTCATCCATAAAATCTACCGCTCAGTCATAAGCACAAGAACTTAAGAGAAAATCATGATATGTTAGGTGGCAATATGGAGTCTTGGCCGATCCTAACAAAATAGATAGAATAAATTGTATCTTATGTGATAAAGTTATCTCGAGAGGAATTTATAGATTGAAACAACACATCGCTCAAATTACGGGAAATATTGCTGCATGTAAGAAAGCTACAAAAGAAGATCAAATTAAGTGTCGAAATGCAATTATTGAAGCCAAAGGCAAAAAGAAAGGTAAACAAGAAGATGATGCAAGCTTAAGATCGGAAGTAAAGCTTGGTAGTAATGATCTAAATCCAATTGACATTGATGGATTAGAAGAGTCTTTTGGAAGATTGAAGCAATCTAAAGAATTTGGTCCAATGGATAGATTTGCTAGTCCAATTGACGTTGATGTTTTGAATAAAGAAAAGAGCAAACAAGAGAATCTTTCTAATGCTATTCGACAAGAAAAAGTAAGGCATGCGAAAGAATATATTTGTAAGTGGGCATATGAATGTGCGGTTCCATTTCATGCCTTTGAAAGAGATAGCTTCAAGATGCTACTAGAGGCGGTCGGTCAATTTGGACATGGGCTTCCACCCCCAACCCGATATGCAATGGGAGACACTTTCTTAAAAAGGGAGGTTGAAAAACAAAGAACTCGTTAAAACGATTTGAAGATGAGTGGAAGTCAATTAGATGTTCCATAATGACGGATGCATGGTCCGATAGAAATATAATAAGCATCATGAATTTATGTGTGAATTCAAAATTGGGGACCGTTTTTTGTCTTCCAAAGAATCCTCCGATGAAGCTCACACAAGTGAACACATATTTCAATACGTGAATAAACGTATTGAAGAAGTTGGTCCGGAAAATGTTGTCAAGTTGTGACCGGCAATGCATCCAATAATATGGGAGCCACAAAATTGTTGAAAGAGAAGAAGCCAACAATTTTTTGGACATCATGTGCTACTCATACTATTAATATTATGTTTGAAGGTATTAAGCTTAATGATTATATAATTAATTAATTATATATTGTTTTTGGCGTTTATTACTTTTCTTATATAGTTATATAAGTTGTTTTAAGTTTTTATGTTTATGTATTTATTCTTGAAGCTATTGGTGGTCTATCAAGGTTTAAGAAAACTCTTGACTAAGCAAAGAAGCTCACGGTGTTTATTTATGCTCATCACAAAACCTTGAAACGCAAATCCAAACACCCTCTAAACAAGTTTTCATTTTTTATAGAAACCCCTTGTTATTTTTTCCGAAAACTATAACTTGAAAACTGAAATCGAAAAATAACTAGTTTTCCTTAACTAATGCAACCTATAAATTTTGTACATTGTCTAATATATATTTTTATGTATGACAAAAATTATGACGGACAAATCACTTTCCTAAACGCTACATTATTTACTATTCTAATGAAATCAACCTTTTTTATTGATTAAAATGTTAGTATATATATTAGGGATAATTGCGTAAAAAACTCTCAACTTGTCAGGTTTTTGTGATTAAAACCCCAAACCATTTTTCGTTGTATAAAAACCTCAAACTAACTAAAAATCAGTAAATCAAGGTTTTATCAATGGTTAACCGGTTGAAACCGATTATTAATCCTATGTGGACCGATAAATAACCTACGTGGAATAAATTTTAATCGTTGAAACTGGATGTCAAGTATTACACATCATTCAAACACTCGTTGATTATGTAATCCCATTTAAAAATTACAATTAAAAATTATCAACGGGGGTTTAAACGATGTGTAATACTTGGCAACCGGTTTCAACAATTAAAACTTATTTCACGTAGGTTATTTACCGGTCCACATAGGATTAATAACCGGTTTCAACGGGTTACTCATTGATAAAACTTTGATTTACTTATTTTTAGTTAGTTCACGGTTTTCTATGCAACGAAAATTGGTTTAGGGTTTTAATCACAAAAGGTTGACAAGTTGAAGGTTTTTTGCGCAATTATCCTTATATATCAGTCATTATTTTTGTGTTACTAGTGACTAATTCCGCCAATGAAGAACTAAGTATCCTTTATCACGTGTGAATAGGGTTTACACTTTGTGTAAACATTACACCATCGAAGTCAAAAGATTTGGAAAAACTTTCGCAATTGGTCAAAAGAGTCGCACAATTTGTCAAATAGGATTTGTATTTGACAACGTTTTTTATTTTGAAAATAAAAAGAATTTCGTATATATCATTATAAATTTTAAATATTATATATATCCTTACAAACTTTCTTATTACATATATATCATTCTAAACCTTTAAATCACACACACGCACACACACATATATATATGGTTGGGTTCCGGTAAGAGCCCTCATTACCGTGATAACGTGAGAACCTCTCTAAAATTTGTGCATTTAATGTATAAAATTATGCATCAAATGTTAAAAAATATACATTTGATAAATTTATGCATTTGATATAAAAATTTAAGCATATCATGATAAATTTGTCCACTTTATGTACGAATTCATGCATTTGACAAAAATTGTGCATTCAGTGCAAAACCTGATGAATTTAAATTTTAAAGATAATTCTAATGTTAGATTATGGTATTTATTAATATGGAAAACCAATAATGATTTTAAGTTATAAATTTAATTTTAAAATTCGTGAATTTGATGTATAAATTTGTGCATTTTGGACGGTTCTCACGTTCTCACAGAATTGAAGAGTTTTTATGTGATCTCAACCATATATATATATATATATATATATATATATATATATATATATATATATATATATAGAATATGGTTCGTGTGGGTACCTAAAAAATGCAGAGTACCGTGAGTACCTATGAACACACGAGTTTAAGATGTGAACTTGCTCCGAAAAAAATGTTTTTTTTTTGGAATTTTTTTTCATATTCATTTATAAACAAATAATATAAGGCTATTCGTAAAAAATTATATACATTCACACTTTCTAGCATCTTAAAGTCATGTGAACGTGAAAAAATTCATGTGAACATGTTTAGTTGTGAACACACGTTCACAACAGCAGAGTTCATGTGAACACACACGTTTCACATAGTTCTAGTGTGTGTTTATGTGTGATTTTTTGCAAGTAGTCTTGTATTATTAATTTAAATATGATTATAAAAAAAATTCAAAAAAAATGATTTTAAGCGAGGTTCCTCCGGTACTCCGCAAAACTAGTGGTACTCATTTGAACCCAAATATATATATATATATATATATATATATATATATATATATATATATATATATATATATATATATATATATATATATATATATATATATATATATATCGAAGTAACTATTCTAAATTTATTTTATTATTTAAAAAATATAAAAATATCATTTTCTTAATTAATTTGTTATTGAATACCTAAACTACCCTTTTAAACTCCAACAAAAAACACGGCTCTCCTTTTCGTCATCCTTACGTTGACCTTATTTTCTTTCGTTTAATGTTTCATCTCTATCGACTGTTGCTACATCGTTTTCCCCATGTAACAACTCGATTGAAGGAATCAGGATTGAAGTCGTATAACAACAGTCTATTGTAGCAACAATCGAGTGAAGGATTGCAACAGTCGATGATGTAGCAACAATTGATGGAGATGAAACGTCAATCAATAGAAAATAATGTTGACATGGGGAGGACGAAAAGAAAGGAGTCTTGTTGGGTCTAAGAGGGCGGTTTGGGTATTCAATAACAAATTGATTAAGATAATGACATTTTATATCAAAAAGATAAATAAATTTAAAATTGTCATTTGAATATATATGTGATATTTAAAGGTTTAAAATGATATATATGTAATAAGAAAGTTTACAATTATATGTGCATAATATTTAAAGTTCACAAGGGTATATACGAAATTCTCTCTAAAAAAAAAGGTATATGTTGTATTATAATTACCTTGTCAAATAAAGTAATTAGTATTTATACATCAGTAGAACAAAAAAGTTTTAATTCTAAATCCAAGCAATTAATTTAAAAATAGTTGGTTATAAAACTATAATAATAAACCAATATAGATTTAAAAATTTAAAATAATTTTTATTAAGAAAAAATTATACAAAAAACCAACGTAC
This sequence comes from Centrapalus pauciflorus, assembly GCA_020465985.1. NCBI lineage: Eukaryota > Viridiplantae > Streptophyta > Magnoliopsida > Asterales > Asteraceae > Centrapalus > Centrapalus pauciflorus. Next base: position 202,916 of record JAANYP010001485.1, on the reverse strand, counting down.
TTTTAATATTTTTCGATTAAGTCCTTGTACCACAAGCGTTTCCAAAAAAGTCTTTAAACTTGAAAGTTTTTACAAATTATATTTTCTTATGGTATTTTTAATGATTTTTTAAAAGTTTTTCATAAGATTCAGTGAAGTTAAAATACTTTTATGGAAACATTTTATGTGCAATGATCGAAATCCTTTTTAAGTTGAGAGACTTTTATATACGTTTTTGGTGCGATAACTTATTCGAAAAATACTAAAAATGCGTTGGTTTTTTTACATGATTTTTCCTTTTATTAAACTTAAATGATAAACATTAAAATTGTTATATTAAATTTATATTATACTTATAATAATGTAATAAATTTTAAAATAAATTAAAGTTTATATTTGAGTTTTATATTAAATAAGATCTAGTTTAAATTCAGATTTGATTAGCTATGATTTAAATTAGATTAGGGCAATGTTAAATGTACACTCCCTACATTACTAATCGTACAACCCCTGACTAATTAATTAAATATTCCTTAATTACGTTAACCATTGCTTAATAATTAGGTGATTTGATTGATGTCAAATCAGCTTTTTTTTTTTAATTTTTTATTTGATGTGAGATCAATAAATTACTAAACGTACACCCCCTATTGTCACATTAACCTTCATTTGTTTTTTTTGTTACATGAGACCCATTACATTATTATTATTTTCGTATTTTTATGCTTTTGAATTATTTCGTGTCTATATGTGTGTGTGTGTCTATATATATATATATATATATATATATATATATATATATATATATATATATATATATATATATATATATATATATATATATATATATATATATATATATATATATATAGATTGAGGTTCTATGGGGCACCACGATGCATTGTGAACCGGGGGAACAAAAAATGCACAATATATTAAATAAGGATGCAATAAGGGCATAATTGGAAGTTTAAACAATTATTTAGTTAGATTAAGATATTTAAAATATTCTATATTCAAATAACCGGATATATTATGGTAATTGCTAAAATTGTGGAGTTTTTAGTTAGGATAGATTGCATTTGTTTTGACTTTCTATCCATGCATGTCTTCATTCGGCCATTTAGGGTCATTTAAAATATTTCTTATTAAAATAACCGAATATATATATATATATATATATATATATATATATATATATATATATATATATATATGGTAATTGCTTAAAATGTGAAGTCTTAGTTAGGATAGATTGCATTTGTTGACTTTCCATTCAAAAATGGATGCATACGTTTTTCTACATGCACAATTAAAAAAATGAAATCCTACACATAATATACATGCATTATGCATCCCCAAACTAGGATTTGCTAAAAACCTTCGAGTTAAAACCTTCACAAATATGCATTTGTGAAGTACAAACAACATATAAGTCCTGAACTCGATGCACAATGAACTTCAAAGCAGATGCATATCGTAGCTTCATAAAAACATGCATCATTCGAATAGGTTAATCGACTTACTAATGAAGACAAACATAACTAGTGCATAAAAAAACCCCCAAATATGAAATACGGAATCACATTGTAAAACAAACAATTCTATGAACATGAAATATGCAACATTCATTTCCATTTACCAAGATAATCGAAGTAGCAAAGGAGGAAAAAAAAGTGCTCGGACCTGTGTAGCGGTTTTCCCCCTTTTCTTCGAAAACCCGTGAACCGTATTCATTTTATTTGTGTACTTGAAGAACAAAACTTAATCTACTTGATTATGAACGAGCGATTCTCGGGATATAGATGGATTGAGGGATATTGAGCGAAATCCGGAGCAGAGAGCAAGTATGGAAAATGGCTAAAATCGCGGGACTGATGTGGGGGAGAGGAGAATATTTTCTGAATTCAAGCATATTCCGATTTTGCCCTTTCACGCGCCAGAAGTTATGCACCCGTGCACCCATTTTCAAGTTAATTACCCTTTTGTCACTACAATCTGAACTATTAAAATTCAAGATCTAACGGTGCGTACAGGTTTCCAAAGTGCACAATGCATACAGGTGCCCCATAGAACCTGACCCTATATATATATATATATATATATATATATATATATATATATATATATATATATATATATATATATATATATATATATATATATATATATATATATATATATATATATAGAGAGAGAGAGAGAGAGAGAGAGAGAGAGAGAGAGAGACTAAAGATTTTTTGTGAACACTTTATTCGTTGTGAACAACCATAAAATAGTTTTGAATCTTATGAATTTTGTTGAAAATACTACTGAACCCTTCGAGTAACCTATTAATCTTATTGGGTCCTATGGATTTTATTAAATCCTATGAATTTGTCGAATCTTATGAATCTTGTTGAATCCTATGCATCTTGTTATAGAAACTACTATAAACCTTTTGAATGTTCTGAATCTTGTTGTAGACACTTTTATGAACCTTTTGAATCATATGAATCATGTTACAAACACTTGTTTTGATATATATATATATATATATATATATATATATATATATATATATATATATATATATATATATATATATATATATATATATATATATATATATATATATATATATATATATATATATATAGGTTCAAAAGAGTCCCTTTAAAAATCCAGTGTATCGAAGGTACCCTTTTATAACCATTGATTTAATTGATCCAAGGGTTTAGATTGAAGATGGCATTTTTGAAATTAAACTAAAAAAAACGAACGTGGGGCGATTGGGTTTTAAACTGTAAGGGTATTATTGGTATTGAAATTATATTCGCGCAGTCCTCCGGTACGTGATGATCATCCGACTCTCATTTGTTTCCCTCACATTTTAGAAACTGAATTCCTTCTTCTCTCTCCATCTTTTGCGATTTCTCCTTCTTTAACCTAAAACATTCTCCGTTTAAGAATACGAATGGCCCCAAAGAAGAAGGAAAGGAAGGGCGAAGAAGGTATGGTTTTCTGATTTCATCCCATTCAAGAATTAGTATGTTTGATTATCATTTAGTGTTTTACGGTTTAGGGTTTTTGTTTATCATTTAGTGTTTTACGGCTTAGGGTTTTTGTTTATTTGGCTTTGTTTTTTGTTTGCATTACAGATTACACACCTATTAGGCGTTCGATGAGGTTATCTGGAAGACCCATGAGCAGAGGTAACTTAGCTCCTGTTCAAATCAATTTAGTTGATGAAGAGGACATCTCTCATCACTCTGACAGCTCTCATCACTCTTCAGGTAAAATATTTTAACGTATTGAAGCTTTATGTTAGTGAAATGTGTCATGTGAATGGTCATTCAACTAATGTGAATGACCATTCACATTAGTTGAAATTGCATTTACATTAGTTGAATAGCCATTCACAACTTACTAGAACTTAAATGCATCATGTGAATGGTGATTTTACTAATGTGAATGGTGATTGTTGTGTTAGTTAAATGACCATTCACATGATATATATACATTAGTTGAAATATATATCAGTATTACAATGAATGAGTTATGTGAATGGTCATTCAACTAATGTGAATGGCCATTCACATTAGTTGAATGGCCATTACCTATATTCACAATTTATATGAATTTAAATGCATCATGTGAATGGTGAAATGACTAATGTGAATGGCCATTCACATTAGTTGAATGACCATTCACATTATACATTTATGACCTTTTAGATGATACATTTCATATTTACGTGTTTACACGAAGATGATATTTGTTACATATCTTTCAGGAGCTATGAGAGATGACCATTCAAGTCATGATGTTTCACATCAATTTGAGAGTAAAAAACACATTTAGTTGATTACTAGATTTATCATTCACACTAGTTGTTATTTTTTATTCATTTTGAATTGTATCAATTATTTCAGGTCATTCGGATTTACTGAAAGATGATTTTGGGTTGTCAAAGTTTGTAAAAGATGATTTTGTGGAGGCTGGTGATCATTCATTGGCTGAATCTGAAACTTCAGAAATGAGTGATCGAGGTTTTGCCACAGAGTGTGTTCAAAGGAAACGGAGGAGGACGGGTATCGAGATTGAACCTCCATCCTTACGTACAAGGACATCTCCGAAACCACTGTTTTTAGCAATTAAATCTTTGGAAGATATTCAAAAGGATGCCATTAAGGAGATGGGGTTTGCAAGTTTACTTTTGCTGCGTATTGACGAGATTCCTTCGGGTGTTGCATTCTGGGTTGTTAATAATTTAGATACGGATGCTCTTTGTATTCGTACATCGAGGGGGGAAATTCCAATATCCCGTGAAGTGGTTCATGATATTCTTGATTTTCCTTTGGATTCTATCCCCTTGGTCAATGAACAGAAAATGGTATACAATGATAGTGTGTCCAAACGTTGGAAGCAGCATATTAATCTTCCTGGTGGCAGTATTCGTCCGAGCAGTGTGTCTGTGAAGATTCAACAGCTCAAGAAGGATAGTTTTATGTTTAGGATTAGTTTTCTTGTTTTGGTTGTGTCGACAATGGTTGGGGGTACGAAGTATGTGACTGTTAATCAGAGGTTTCTGCCATCTATTACAGACGATTGTGTCGTGAAAGATTTTGATTGGCGTGGTATTGTTCTTGATGCTGTTAAGACTTGCAAGAATGATTAGGATCCCTCGAATAAAAGTACATTTTTTTATAGGTCCTTTGACTTTCTTGGTGGTATGTTATAATTCTTAATATTTCATTAGTATATTTTAATTACTTATCATCAGATTGTTTAATATGATTCTGATTTTTTTTATATTTTATGCGGTTATTGTACGTTCATGCTGTTTCATGTCAGATTCCACCAATGATTCGTACACGACCGGCCATTACAACGTGGAATTCAGATGAGCTACGTCAACATGAAATTTTTTAATTAGACAATGGTGGTTTTGGTATGTTGGAGATGCAAGAGGCTTGGCTGTCAACTCAAGAAGCTGACAGGCTTGTGTATGAACAACTTAATCCCGAGTTGACGCAAAACCGTCACTCCCAAGGTTGTCTTAGCCAGAACTTTAAACAAACTCAAAGAATTGAGGTACACCTATCATACAACATTAACACAACATAAAAAACCTAAAAGCAGATAATGTGAATGGTCGTTTAACCAATGTGAATGGCCATTCACATTACAGACCATTCACCATTCACATTAGTTATGAAATATTCATATTAGCTGAATGACCACTGACATAACTGTAATAAAGTAGTATCTAATAAACTATGTTGTGATAGGCCATGTAGTTTATGTGAATTGTGAAAAGGGTAATATGAATGATCATTCACATACTGCCAAATAATGAAACTATTAATTTTTTGATTTCATCATATAATAATGCTTATGTTTAGTTTGTGAATAATGATGTTATAGGATGAAGTGGACAAGATATCAAGGTATCTTGATAAGGTTAAAGATACGAAGTCGATTTTGGAGACGCGTATGATGAGCATGTTATTCGAGTACCCTTCTGACGAGAGGGTGTTAAATGTCAAGAAGCGTTGGGATACCTTGTTTTATCCTAAGGAACATGTTTTTGGTACTCATTTAATGTTTTAAAAAAAATATTTAATATAAAACCACATTAAGTTTGTTTTATATATCCTTATATTTCTATTTTTAAAATTTTTATAGATCAAGAGAAAGATGTTCAAGAAAAAGATGTTGAAGAAAGAGACGTTCAAAGTCAAGATGACGTGATGCGTGTTGTTTCGGATTTGAGAGATGTTATTGGTACATAGTTAATGTTTTATAAATTATTTTACCTGATTCATGTAATTCATGTTAAATTATGATGTATTTGTTTTTATAATAAGGTGATGATCATGTGAATGGTGAGGAGATGATTGAAAAATCTCCTGTTAATGAAGGTTTGTTATAGCATCAACAACAATAATTATTACTTATGTTATGGTTTGTTATAGCATCAACAACAATAATTATTATATCTGAATTTTAATGTATTGGCAGGTGAACCAACTGTTGGTGTTTGTGCTACTGAGACTAAAGATGATGAATCTGTTCAGGAAACACCATCTGAGCTGATCAAGGTTTGTAAAATACTATAAACATCCTTTTAATGGTGAATTGACATATTGTACAATTGGAAAACATTATTTGACTAATGTGAATGGCCATTCATCTAATGTGAATGGGCATTCACATTAGATGAATGACCATTCACATAACTCGTTTCATTGTAATATTGATATATATTTCAACTAATGTATATATATCATGTGAATGGTCATTTAACTAACACAACAATCACCATTCACATTTGCCGAATCACCATTCACATGATGCATTTAAGTGCTAGTAAGCTGTGAATGGCTATTCAACTAATGTAAATGCAATTTCAACTAATGTGAATGGTCATTAACCTAATGTGAATGACCATTCACATTAGTTGAATGACCATTCACATGACACATTCAAATAATGATGTTTTTTCTATTTTTTAGACCACTGTATCAGAAAATATTCAGGTTAATGATATGGAAACAAGTGTTGTTGAAAATGTTGAGGCCCAACCTGCTGACTTGAAAGGCAAAGATTTGGCGGTTGAGCCGACGATTCATGAGGAGAATGTTAAAAGGATTAAGAAGGATTCTGATGCTTTGAAGTCACCTTTTATGAACCGGGTTGTAGAGATGAATGTTAAGTTGACTGCTTTGGAAGAAGCTCTTGTAGACAACATTTTTTCTTTTACTAGAGATATAAAGTGAGTTCCTTTAGTTTTGATTCAGTTTTAATCATTTATTATTTCAGCTTTTATATGTTTATATTCATCGGTCACAATTTATTGATCATCATTCACATTTGCAGTGACGTTATTTGGAACAATGGATCGTTGTTTGGTATTCGCAGTGTTTTCGAGACGATGATCCCTGGTGAATATGCATCAATTCATGTATTGGATTGTTGGATATCTATTCTAAATTATCAAGAAAAATTTAGGAATGCATCGTCTCGAAGTCGGTTTTTTGTGCATGCTGGATCATTGGTTAGTTAAAGATTACAACTATGAACTGATATCACAATTATGAACTGATTTTGTTTTGTTATTTTTCAACCTGTATTACTTTTATTACATGTTCGTGTTAAATTTATTTTCATTTTTGTTGTGGTGTTTTAGGCTTATTCATACGATCTTCGTCTTATACCTGATCGAGCGGCTCGCTATGTACATTTTCGTAGCTGTTTGATGCAGTCCTTTATTGATCAGCCAGATGTGAAGGATTTAAAGAATGTTGATCTTGTAAGAATGTTGTGTTGTCATTATTTAATGAATAACTGGACGTCATTATTGAAATATTTCATGGTTTTTTATTTTGTGTATTTGCAGGTGTTTTTCTCAATAAACATACACTCACACATGTGGTGTATTTGTTTTGATCTGAGGCATCCAGCCGTTGAAGTGATCGACAATCAATCAACGAATGTTCCGTTTGAAAATAAGTATGGTCTTGTTCCCGGTGAAATTGTAAGTATCATCAGTAACATAATAGATACAGTATGTCACAAATGATCATTTTATAACCGCACTTACTGTTTTTATTATTCAATTAATGTGAATGGTCAGTAAACTAATGTGAATGGCCATTCACATACATTAAACATACTATTCACATGACTCATTTCAAAAATAAGTGTAGACATGTGAATGGCATAATCATTATACATTTAAGATTATTGTATTAATATGCTGATATTAATTGTAGACGTGCTGATATGATTCATCTAATGTGAATGCCCATTTATTGTATGTGAATGGCCATTCACATTAGCTGAATGACCATTCACATTTGTTATTTCAGAAATAATATCCTTATATGTTGGGAAATATTCTAAGTATGTCAAGCTGTTAGTTAGATTTCTCAGACTGTTAGTAGTCTTTCTGTGTAATTACAAAGTTCAAGCTGTTAGTTGAGTAAGTTCGAGCTGTCAGTTCAAAAGTTCAAGCTGCCAGAGTTGAAAGGTTCAAGCTGCTCAACAGATTAACAACAGAATGTGCTGAAATTCAGGAAGTGATTTATATTTGAAGATTCAAGCATATCTACTAGCAGAGAAATCAGAGTCCTTCAAGGAAACAAATCAGAAGGCTATATATATAGATAGACTAGGTCTTTCTATTGTAAGTCTGTACGCATAAGTTCTGTAATTTTGTGCTTCAATTGTAATTGCTTTCTGATTAAGTTTCTCAAGCCTCTAAGGTTGTAAAATCCTAAGAACAGTCTGTGTTCTTCGTCTAATCAAACAGATTAGAGGTGATTGTAATCAGTGAGTTTGGCAATACAAAAGATTTGGTTTGATTATATTTATGTGTTATTTATTCTGAAAGTTTTTCTTAAAACAATTAAGTGTTATTCCGCAAACTTCTTAATTGGACTTTGATTCAAGACAAGGTTATTGGTTTATACTCTGACTTATTGAAACCAGTTAATCTTAGGTGGTATTTTGATCTTGACAAGTGGTATCAGAGCCACATGTTTTGTTTATTATTATTTGTTTCAAAGTCAGAAACTTTCTTTTAAAATTTTATTTTTCTGCAATGGAGTTTGAATATAGCAGTAGTGGATCTGGGCAAGGACTCAAAGTGCCTATCCTCAAACCCACTGAATTCGGGATGTGGAAACTCATGATTCAACAGCATATTCAATTTATTGATTATACCATTTGGGAAGCTGTTGAATATACTCCTGTAGTTGATCCAGAACTAGATGCTGAGGGTAAACCTATAAAAACACCTCCAAAGACTGAACTTGAAAGAAAGGCTAGAATGAATGAAGTAAAAGCTCTTACTCTTTTACAAATAGCCATTCCTAATGCCTATCAACATCAGTTTAAAAAGTTTTATACTGCTCATTCTCTTTGGATTGCTTTAGAGAAAAGATTTGTTGGCAATGCTAGCACCCAATGGAGAACCAAAGACACTCTTGATGAAATAGAATTAGATGAGCCTTACAACAGCCTGAGAGTGTTTGAATATGAAATTGAAAATAAAAAGAAATCATTTTCTTACAATCACAACACTACTCTACTGTCATCAGCATTAACTGATAAATCAAACTGTTGTGATTCTTTTTCAGGAGCTTATGGTAACTCTACTGAAGTTCTTTATGAAGCTTTTGTTGCAAGTGATGGACTGTTTGCTCTAAATGCTGAAGATTTAGAACAAATCCATCCAGATGAGTTAGAAGAGATGGACTCGAAATGGCAGCATGCTATGTTGACTATGAGGGCCAAAAGATTCCTGAAAAGAACTGGCAGACCAAACTTTCAAGCCAGATCAGAAGGCAAACCAACATTTGATAAATCAAAAGTTGAATCCTTTAAATGCCACAAGCTTGGCCACTTTGCTAGAGAATGCAGATCTCAAGGTCAACAGCCACCAAGATCCCAACAAACTAATCAAGCTTCATCATCACAAGCTCTTGTCTCTCAAGAAGACAATGTGTTTGACTGGAGTGACCAGACAGAAGAGGAGTTTCAAAATCATGCTCTTATGGCAGAAACATCTAATGCCACTTCCACTGAACTACCATATAAGGTAAATGCTAAACTCTGTTCTCAAACATGCAAAAATATGGTTAAAAAGTACAGAGATCATAATGAAAGCATGTGCAAAACTCTAGCTAAGATGGAAGAAAGGAGATATGAGTACATGCAGGCTATAGAAGATCTTGAAAAACAAATCAATGACTATAAGGATAATGAGATTCAGATGGTACATGATAGTACATATCATGAGTGGGAGAAAAAGGAACTGAATAAGAAAATAGAGACCCTAAATAAGAAACTAGATGAGGCTGAACAGAAGGTGTTAGAAGCTAACAAGAAAATAGAATCTATTAATATAGATTTAGGAAACTTCAAGCTGGCAAATCAAAAGCTAGAACACCTAATGGAGGTTCAATTTAAAGATAGGGTAAAATCTCAACTCAATCCCAAAGAAGGTATAGGATACAAAGCCACTCCACCCCCTTACAACAACAAATACATTCATCCCATGAGTGAAGTTGTTGATAGGCTTGTGAATGAACCATTAGAGAGACAATGAAAAATGTAGATCCTATCCTTGAAGACAGGCCTGAATCTAAAGAAGAACTGAATCTAAATGAAGGCTGTGAGTATATAGAAGTTGAGAGAAATGTCAAAACAGTGAGTGCACCTATAGAACCTCCTACCTCCAGTTACATTAAAAGGTCCAGTGAGAAAGAAAAGGGGAAGATGAGTGTCTGCAAAATTGCTCCACATGTTTCTGTACCTTCTAACTGTAATATTGCATCTTCCTCAAAAACTAATAAGAACGGCAAAAGTGTTCCAATATGCACCTGCCAAAAGCATGGTGTACAAAAGTTTCCCACACAACAGCAGGTGAGGGGAAATCAAAGGAACAAGAACCAGTTATGGTCCAACAAAACTGGTTCTCCAATCAAAACAGTCAAAAGATGTTTCCATTGTGGCAGGAAAAACCATTTGGCCAGACATTGTCTATATAAACCATCTGTTGCAAAACAGACTGTGGTTCAAAAACAGGCAATTGTTCAAAACTCAAAAAATTCAAAGGCCAAACCACCTGTTACCCCAGTTCCAAAGAAGACAGTTGATCACAGGTACTTAAAAGCCAACAAAAGACAGCCTACACACCAAAAAAACAAATTTTAGCAAAATCCAAAGTAAACATTAAAAAGGTATGGTGTGTTAAAGGCAAAAACTCAGATAAAACTGCTACTGCAAATGTTGAGTCTGTTAAGTCTAAAACTGGAACTGGTAGTGGATCTTCTGAGACTGTTAATGAAAAGATTGGAAAGAACACCTGGATACCTCATGTCATAACTAAATACTCTTCACAAAATCCACCAGTGGATCTCACTAAGTTTAAAAAGACACAAACAGTGTTTAGTTATGTCAATGCACAAGGACAACCCAAAACCAATTTGGTTTGGGTTTACTCAACTACTAAGTAAGCTTTTTTCTGTGCAGGGCAACCACAGGACCCAACATAAGACAAGATGGCATATGGACAGTGGATGCTCTAGGCACATGACAGGCAATTCTGAATGCTTGTCAAACTTCAAAAGCTTTGAAGGAGGGTTTGTTGCATTTGGAGGAAATTCCAAGGGAGGTAAGGTAACAGGTATGGGTACTATCAAAGCAGGCAACATGATCTTCAATGATGTTTTGTATGTTGAACAACTGAAGTACAATTTACTAAGTGTGTCTCATATCTGTGATAAACAAAATATTGTTCTATTCACAGACTCTGAGTGTATTGTTCTTTCAAAAGATTTTAAAATCCCTGACAATCTTGTTTTACTTAGAACTCCAAGGAAAGACAATGTCTACTATTTGGACACAGACCTTTTATCCAAATCAAATACTTTAAGCTGTTTGATATCCAAAGCATCATCAAATGAGTATGCTCTTTGGCACAGAAGGATGTGTCACATGAACTTCAAATCTATGAATGTGTTAGTCAAAAAGAATTTGGTAAGAGGTTTACCCCAAAAGGAGTTCATATGTGATGATCATTATGTAGCATGTCTCAAAGGCAAGCAACACAAAACTTCTCATAAGGCCAAAGAAGTAAATTCAATCTCATCTGCCCTTCATCTTATTCATATGGATCTCTTTGGTCCAACATCTGTTTTGAGTTTGAATAAAAGAGCTTACTGTTTAGTCATTGTTGATGGTCTTCACCAGATTTACATGGGTTTACTTTCTTAGGACTAAGGATGAAAATGCTGAGCTAGTCAAATCCTTTATTCTTAAGATAGAAAACCAATAAAATTTAAAAGTGAAGGTAATCAGGTCAGACAATGGAACTGAGTTTAAAAATCATATCCTAAACTGTTTCTGTGAGTCTAAAGGCATTGCAAGGCAATATAGTGCACCTAGAACACCACAACAAAATGGTGTAGCTGAAAGGAAGAATAGAACTTTAATAAAGGCTGCTAGAACCATGCTAGCTGATTCCAAACTGCCAATGACCTTTTGGGCAGAGGCAGTAAATACAGCATGTTATGTGCTAAATAGGGTTCAGATTGTTCAGTCACAAGGGAAAACTCCATATGAGTTATTCCATCACAGAGTTCCCTTAGTAGCTTTTCTAAAACCTTTTGGTTGTTCATGCACTATTCTTCACACTAAAACTCACTTAGGAAAGTTTGAAAGTAAGACTGAAGAAGGTTTCTTTGTAGGTTACTCTATTCAAAGCAAAGCCTATAGAATGTATAACAGTGTGTCTAAAACCATTGAAGAAAGTGCCAATGTTGAGTTTAATGAAAACACTGCAAATATCAAAGGCACTGGTCCTGATTGGTTGTTTGATTTAGATTCACTAACAAATTCTCTGAGCTTTGTTAAGTAAACTGCAGGAACTGCTGACACTATTGTTGAAGACAGTATTGAAACTGTCAGCCCAAATCCTCATGCTGGTACCACAAATATTCAAGTTGTTGGCACAAAGTTTCCAACAATTGCAGATTCTGTTACATGGGATGAGTAGGCACTGGTCCTGATTGGTTGTTTGATTTAGATTCACTAACAAATTCTCTGAGCTTTGTTAAGTAAACTGCAGGAACTGCTGACACTATTGTTGAAGACAGTATTGAAACTGTCAGCCCAAATCCTCATGCTGGTACCACAAATATTCAAGTTGTTGGCACAAAGTTTCCAACAATTGCAGATTCTGTTACATGGGATGAGTATACTGTACTACCACTTCTATCTTGTGACCTACCAGGGGTCCTGGATGATAAACATGATACAAATCTAGAACATGAAGTGCCAATCCCAAGCCCTGATGTAACAGCTCCATCCAATAGGGAAACAGTCCCATCTTCTGATCAAGTTGTTACTGGAACAGAATCCTCAAGTGGTACTGAAGGTGATGACACAAATCTGGGAACATCATTTCAGACAGAAAGAGAACCCACACTCAGGGTTCACAAGTATCATCCTCTCAACCAGATAATGGGAGACCCACGCAATCCTGTGCAGACAAGGACAATGGTTCACAAGGAGTCCACTGATGCTGAATCAACAATCCCTGAATTCAGTCTAGCTGCCTTTGAACATGCATGTTTCATGTCACAATAAGAACCAAAGAAGGCATCTGAGGCTCTGAAAGATCCATCTTGGATTGAGGCAATGCAAGAAGAACTTTTTCAATTCAAGATTCAGATGGTATGGACTCTAGTTCAACTACCTAAAGGAAAGAGGGCAATTGGTACAAGATGAGTTTTCAGAAACAAGAAGGATGAGAGAGGTGTGGTGATCAAGAACAAAGCAAGATTGGTAGCTCAAGAATACACTCAAGAAGAATGAATAGATTATGATGATGTCTTTGCCCCAGTAGCAAGGATAGAATCCATCAGATTATTCCTAGCTTATGCAAGCTTCAAAGGATTCAAAGTGTACCAAATGGATGTGAAATCTGCATTTTTGTATGGTACAATTGAAGAAGAGGTTTATGTGTGTCAACCCCCTGGATTTGAGGACTATAAGTATCCAGACAAAGTCTACAAGTCAGACAAAGCCCTCTATGGACTCCACCAACCCCAAGAGCATGGTATGACACTCTGTCTTCATACCTTCTACAAAATGGATTCAAGAGAGGTACTCTGGACAAGACATTATTCACAAAGTCCATCAAATCAGAGATTTTACTTGTTCAGATCTATGTTGATGATATCATTTTTGGATCAACAAATGACATTCTGTGCAAGGAGTTTGAAACCTTGATGCACAAAAAGTTTCAAATGAGTTCAATGGGAGAACTCACTTTCTTTCTAGGATTGCAGGTCAAGCAGAAACCCACAGGACTTTTTATAAGTCAATCAAAGTATGTAAATGACATCCTAGAAAAGTTTGGCTACAAAGATACCAAAGTTGCTAGCACTCCAATGGACACTCACAAGCAGCTTGATGCAGACAAAGATGGAACGGATGTGGATATTCACTTATATAGATCCTTGATAGGTTCACTAATGCATCTCACATCTTCTAGACCTGATATAATGTTTGCTGTTTGTGTTTGTGCCAGGTTTCAATGTGCTCCAAAGGACTCACATCTGTTTGCTGTTAAGAGAATCTTTAGATACCTCAAGGGCTAACCACAGTTGGGACTATGGTATCCTAAGGACTCTCCTCTTAACTAACAGCCTATTCTGACAGTGACTATGGAGGGTGCAACACAGACAGAAAATCCACAACTGGTGGATGTCAATACCTAGGAGCAAGACTGGTCTCTTGGCAGTGCAAAAAGTAGACCACTGTTTCCACCTCATCTACTGAAGCTGAATATGTTGCAGCTACCAGCTGCTGTTCCAAAGTGATGTGGATTCAGAATCAACTGAGAGACTATGGTATGAACTTTCTATCTACTCTTATTTCCAATGACAACTGAAGTGCACTAAGCATTATACAAAATCCAGTGAAATTTCCCAAAACCAAGCACATATACATTAGATTTCATTTTATAAGAGACTGTAATGAGAAGAAATTAATCCAAGTTACCAAAATTCATACAGATGATCAGTTAGCTGATCTATTTACAAAACCATTTGATGTAGGCAGATTCACCTTCCTAGTATCAAATATTGGAATGGTTAATATGGATTAATTTGTTTTTCATTAATCTCTTTTATTTTAGGAGAAACATACTTATTAAATGTGCTTAGTTAAGGGGGAGACACTATCTCATATGAAAATGCTTAATTTTCAACTAACAGCTTGAGTCTATTCTCAAGCTGCTAGTTCATTTTACTCGAACTGTTAGTTGTTTTCACTTGATCTGTCAAAGTGTGCAAGGTAATTCTGTAATTCCTTATACGTGTGTGCGCGGGACTAGATATTTTTGAAATACCAAAACCTTTAAAAGTCCCAGTTTCGTTCGATTGCAACTACCAGTTGCAAAAATATCTTCCACTATCTTTTCTTTCTCTCTCTGAGCGATTCACACACAGTCGATTCAAACCCTAAATCACCGTCTTGATCTCCAATGGAGTTTGTCAAAGAACACAATTGCCTCCCCTACTCTCTCAAACATGCTGATCTTCAACCGTTCCATGACATGATGGACTTTCTTCGAAGTTCCCACATCCATTATGCTCTCACCATCAATCCCACCATCTATGTCGCTCATATAGAGCAGTTCTGGAAATCTGCCACGGTAAATACCTCCAATGGAGTCACTTCTTTTGCATTCACAATCAATGGTAACCCTATTACCATCACTGAGGAGACCATACACCAACATCTGCATCTTCAAGATGCCTCAGGTATATCAGATCTATCCCTTACTGCCTTACATGAAGGACTTTTTGCAATAGGGTATAGGGGCCCTACTAATTCTTTTACTTTCTTTAAAGCACATTTTGCCCTTAAATGGAAATATCTTGTGCATATCATTCAGCAATGTATAAGTCCCAAAAGAACTGGTTCGTCTGAGTTTTCTTCAAACATTGCCACTGCCCTAGTGTGTTTATCAACAGGCCAACAGTTCAATTTTTCAAATATGATTCTTTAGGGGATGTTAAGGCATCATGCCCTAAAGAATGGGAAATTTTTGATGTACCCACGATTTTTGGCAGAAATAATTGCAAAATCTTGCAATAATTTTAATATTCATAAAAGGGTACATGTTTCTCATAGGCACTCTTTACCATCAATTAAAAGACTTCTGAAACCTAGTGCCAATTTTCTTAATGTGGATGTCCCTTTGCCTTCTGCAATGATGGACATCAATCCAAGAAACAGAGGAGAGGGTCCTGAGCAGGCTCAACCATCCATCACTGCTTCACCCCCAGGACCCCAACCCACTCCTCATGATACAAACACTCCCTCTGCTCCTTCTATACTACATACATCCCGAACCCCCTCACTACTACAATACAAAAGACAAAGGGTTTCAGGAGCTCCTTCCTCCTTAGCCCAAGCACAAGTGCCAAATATCCCGGTGCATGGGGACACTTCTGCACCGAATATCCAAAGGGAACCCACTGAGGACACTCCCACCCTCAATTTAGAGGTGGACATTCCATTAGAGGATGTCCATATGGGTTTTGTGGCTAACATTACTGCTGTCTCTACACAAGAGGCACAGGACAGTGTCAACATATCTAAGACCACACCCATGGCAACAGAGGGTGTGCAAGCACCTTCTGGAAGTCCCCAGTACGAAGAACAAAGGGGCCCATATGTTTCTACTTCTGGAATTCCTGCCTGTGATAGATCTCAAATACCACTATCATTTGAAGATCTTGAGGCTAGTCTGCAACTTATGGCCTTAATGGATCAACAACAAAAACATGTTGTAATTATAAGTCCATTAGCTACACAGGGGCTCCAATTACAGCGTTGCAACAGTTCACAGCAGCCCAACAACAAAGATTGGACTACTTTCATCAAGGGTTCACACTCTGTGGTAACAAGATTATACAGCTTGAGAAGTTGGTTCGAACCCTGTTTGCAAAGGTCTTTGGTCCACCTGGCCAAACCAATGCATCCAAAAAGGGGGAGAATCAGGAGATCCCTCATTCAGTCAAAACTGCTTCAACTTCCCCTCCAACAGTCCCAGTTTCTAGGCTAACAGTCCCAACAGCTACTCAAGTTGTTAGTCTAGAAACTCAAGTTGCTCCCACCAGGACAACTGGAGTTGTCATCAGAGAAGGTTCTCAGGCTCCTGTTACAATAGTCCAATCCGCAGCATCAGCTTCCAGAGACAAGGGTAAAGGCATTCTAATTGAATCTCCAAAGATCAAATTCTCCTCTAAAGAAGCCCACGATGCTGAGCTAGCAAGAAAATTAGCAGAAGAACAGGATGAAATCCTCGACCAGCAAACTCATGCACCAATGCAAGATGATGAAACCTTAGGGGACTATCTAAGAGGGTTTGTGGTCAAACAAAATCAGAAGAAAAGGAAAATTTCAACATGGCACTCAAAGGCAGAACATAGAAAATTTTTTATAAACTTCTATGCCTCAGTTGGACTATCAAGAGTAATGGCTCAGTCATGGTCAAC
Source organism: Centrapalus pauciflorus (assembly GCA_020465985.1). NCBI lineage: Eukaryota > Viridiplantae > Streptophyta > Magnoliopsida > Asterales > Asteraceae > Centrapalus > Centrapalus pauciflorus. The sequence continues at coordinate 185,868 of JAANYP010001485.1, read as the reverse complement.
AGAAAAGCTACAGGCTTTATATGACAAGGAGAAGGAAAAAGAAAAGGCAGCCAAAGCCTCCCAACAAGTCCAAGGTCAATAAGAACTAGTTCAAGCTATTGCCAGTGATCCTCATCATCAAGCAAAGTTTGATCAGGTGAAGAGAGTGTTGTTTGAACAACAACTTTAAAAGGCAATGGAAATTGAAAAGGTCCTGGATCAGTATGACTTCTTTAAACCGCCTATTACTTACTGGTATGCTAAATCAATGGATGACATTGATTTGGACTATCATTTTCTAATCAGAAGAGAGGCTGGTCCAGAAGAAGAATATAAGAGCCTAGTTCAGAAGGCACAAAGGCTAACCAGAGATGATCTGACAAAAATGCATCATATTGGAACTGTCAGTCATTCAAGATCTCAATGTGTCTGGGTTCTGAGAAATGTAAAAGATCTTAGAAGCATTTTTGATCCAGAGTCTACAAGAATAGAAATAGAAGCTGCCAAGGATATGAAGATTGTACAGGTTGATTTATATGCCAAATCAAAGACATATAGACTCAAGCTTGTAGACGGATCCAGCAGATTCTACAATTTTGAATTTCTCAATCTACCAAAGCCTTGGCTACTCCAAATGAGCTCAATAAGTTTTAACTGTGATAAAGAGGAGTTGAAGAGAGAGTTCATAAAGGCAATAAAGCAGAAACTTTCACAATTGTAAGTCTTTGGATGCCTTAGTTTATATATAACAGTTTTACTTTATTTTATTTCCTTATTTGTATAGAAACTTAAAGTCTTGTGTAAAGAATTTAAGTTAGGGGGAGATTGGTGGGAAATATTCTAAGTATGTCAAGCTGTTAGTTAGATTTCTCAGACTGTTAGTAGTCTTTCTGTGTAATTACAAAGTTCAAGTTGTTAGTTGAGTAAGTTCGAGCTGCCAGTTCAAAAGTTCAAGCTGCCAGAGTTAAAAGGTTCAAGCTGCTCAACAGATTAACAACAGATAGTGTTGAAATTCAGGAAGTGATTTATATTTGAAGATTCAAGCATATCTACTACCAGAGAAATCAGAGTTCTTCAAGGAAACAAATCAGAAGGCTATATATATAGATAGACTAGGTCTTCTATTGTAAGTCTGTACGCATAAGTTCTGTAATTTTGTGCTTCAATTGTAATTGCTGTCTGATTAAGTTTCTCAAGCCTCTAAGGTTGTAAAACCCTAAGAACAGTCTGTGTTCTTCGTCTAATCAAACAGATTAGAGGTGATTGTAATCAGTGAGTTTAGCAATACAAAAGATTTGGTTTGATTATATTTATGTGTTATTTATTCTGAAAGTTTTTCTTAAAACAATTAAGTGTTATTCCGCAAACTTCTTAATTGGACTTTGATTCAATACAAGGTTATTGGTTTATACTCTGATTTATTGAAACCAGTTAATCTTAGGTGGTATTTTGATCTTGACATTATAAAAGGGTACCATTTAGTGTATGTGAATGGCCACTCATTTCAGATATGATGCTGATATTATCAACAATTTTCTTTTGCAGCAAGCAATGTTTGTTTAATATTTGCGTGAAGTTTCTCACCCTTCAGCCGATAGGATCGAAATGATTGATCCTTTTAGGCTAGAGATGGTCTGGCGTTCATGTTTGAATGCAATTGATTGTTGCATATTTACAATGAGGCATTTGGAAACGTATATGGAAGACCCTACTTGGGTATGTGGCTTCAAACTTCAAATGAAGTTACAGAAGCCACAGCTAGACCATCTTCATGGCCGGTATCTTTCAAAAATTTTGCTTCATGACATCAACATCCATGCTGATGACATGCATAATGAAGCTATTGAATGGCAGAAGAGGCCTAAGAGTGAGTGTAAATATGAAATCCCGTAATATTATCAGCACCTTTATAATCTTTATCAAATCCCAAGAAGAACAAGGCTCAATAATTGGAAAATGATGAAGAAAAGACAATAAGAATGTTGAGAGAATATGTGAAAATGGCGGCTGCACTTTTGTATTCAATATCAACCGTATATTACAATGTAACCCTAAGAGCCTATTTCTAGGCTCCTTTAATTAACTATGGAGCTTTGTCACATTTAGTCCCTTGACTTTTACAATGAAATAAATTACAAGGAAATAAAAAACAAGGAAACTACTAAGTAAATAATTATTACAAAACAACTCTCTATGATCGAAATAAAATGTCTAACAATCTCCCCCTTTTCGATCATTTAGGAGGTCCTGGAACTCTGGCATGATCTGTTGATTCTCGGAGTCCAAGGATGACGTCGAAGCGTCTGGTCACTTGTCTCATATGTAGCTGTTCGTTCAGGAGGTCAATGCCACTGAGGGTATCCTGTATCTCCTTAGGTGAGCATCTTTGTTCAGGATCTGGTTGAGCATCAAAATCTTGTACTTTCTTTGTTAGAGCAGCTCGAACCAATCGGAGTGTACCATCGGAGTAACATGGAAGATCCTCAAAGCGCATGTACCTTTTATAGCCCTTGTAATTGACAAAAATGACACCCGGGTCTCCAGAGAGTACAACTCTGTAAGCCGGATGATGGGCTAGAAGGAAGCTATCCTGTTCTAGTGCTCGTAGGCCCACTTTAACCAACGCGCTCTCGATCGCCATCTGGAAGTCTCTTAGGCACATAATGATCGAGCGGAGGTTCATGCTTCGTACTAGGGCACCTACAGCAGTCATGTGGGTCATACGTTTCCTGATGCGATTTTTTAGGCAGTTGTGCAAAAACTCAACGTCGTCGGCCATTATGAAGTCTAGGTCATTCTCAAAGATGTCATCAACCGTGTCATCTTCTCTTTCTACTTGAAAGGAAGGATAGTAGACTTTGGCTCTTTTGCACATTGTTATGGTTCGGAGTTTCTTTATCTTCGATTTCGAGACCATTGACCTTCTTTCCCGGAGCATCATTTGATAGTATTCGGCCTGTTCAGCTTTGGTAACATTTGTAAGTTCCATAAGTAGGCGTCTGCTGACGGAACCAGGCTTCTTTCCGAATACCATTTTGAATCTTTCTTCTAAATACGGGTTCTGAAACTGCTCTGAACGGGGGGTTCTTCGATTTCATCCTTTTTAGCTTCAAGAAGCTTTATGATTGTCCCCCGCCGTTCTTGTCGAATTTTGTCCTTTTCTTCTTGAGGCAGTTTTTGAGCTTCACCGTTTGAGTACTGGCCTACCCAGAATATGTCATCTTTTCTAAATATACCAGGGCCTTCTGGAGTTTCATCGAAGCAATGGACCCTTTTGGTTTGGGAAGGACCTGGATGTTCGGTTTGTTGGACTGGAGGAGGGCTTGGGGATCTTGGAGGGCTTAGGACAATGTGGGATTCTTTGAGTGACTGGGGAGCTTGAATAGATGATAGGATTTCTTCTTGAGGGGCTGGTGGTGGTGAGTTTAGGAAGTCAAAGGAAGAGGATGAAGATTTTTTCGTTGGAGATTCGGGTTCAGGCTTAGGAATTAGTAAGGGTTCGTTGTCGTCAATATCGGAATCTGAATCAGACACCAAAATGATTTCAACTTTCTCATGAGCTTCCTCGAATTCTACCATAGCTGTCATCGGATCCAGTGGAGCTAGACCCTCGACCATGGGCTCGTCTTCTATTAATAAGTATTCCTGAGCCTCCTGCCTCTGTTCCCCTGACCCCTGAAACTCTGTCCCTTCAGTGGTCTCTGCTCCCCCTATTAACATCACGGGTTCCTCATGCTGAACCTTCTGCCTTTTCTCCCCCTCATGATGATCAGGGTTGTCCCGATCGTCATGCTTTCTTTTTGGGGCCTCTGCTTGAGGGCGGCACTGGAGTTCGATTACTACGGACTCAAGGCGATCCATTCTTGAGTTAATCTGCTCCTGGACTTGCAGAATTAGGTGTGTAAGTGCATCGATCTTGTCTGATAGCTCTGCTATTTGGTTTTGGACTGAATGGGATCCTGGTGGAGGGCCAACTTTGGAAGCGACACCCTTACCCTTTATGAGTGAAAGTAGGGCGGTGTGACGTTCCTCGGCAGCTTCCCTTTGGGCGTCCAGGTCAGCCTGGGTAATCACGCCGGCAGCACGTAGAGCTGCCGTTAAGATCTCCAAATTGATTGGGAGATGGCCGGAAGTGGATGGCGTTGATTGAGCCACTCCCGGTCTTCCTTCCGTCATTTTTGGCTCCTGTATAGGACGCTCAGATCCAGAAGTTTGAGGAGCTCCCACGGAGGCAGCTCTTGGGGATGCCACGGAGGCATCGTGCTGTGTGTATGTTTGGGGGGATGGAATTGTGAATGAATGAAGTGCGGTCACCTGGGGAGGAGTGTGACCTCTTTCAACACCGCCACTCTCCGAATGAGAGGGCGATGGTGTATGTGCTATGACCCCATGGAATGAAGTGGTTTCCCTTTGAGGGGAAACCAAGTGGGTGGTGGTGGTTATTTCGACCGTTGGAGTGACGATCATATGATGGGGAGTCCGGCTGATTGGGCTTGGTTCACCCTCGGATTGCATATCCCTCGCTCGCACGACAGAGACGGTTCTTTCTGAATCCGCCGTCTCTGCTGCCTCACCACCTGCTTCCTCCCTCACTAACACAGGCTCCCTCTCACCTATACCCAGAGATTGTTGAACTTCCACCTGAGCTCCCTCATCCTCACTCATGCTCGCCTCACCTTCGGATTGGCTAGTCTCAGACAGTTCTGACTGAGACTCATCCGGATAACACTCTTGAATATATGCCCGAACCCGTTCCAACCCCCTTGACCTCATTAGCAGAGATAGGGGAATTTTCATTATCGGCACTGTGGGGGCCCCCTTTGGCAGAGTTAACTATTGAATTGCCACTGTGGGGTAGACGTCTGCCTCAGGACGTTCGTGGATATCGTTATCATGGTCCATGGCATACTGGATGATTAGCTGCAGAAACCGCTGTAGAGGTATGTATTTTCTGCCTTTCTTAGTTCCCCTCTCCACGTGGACTCTTCTTAATTCCTCGAAAAGGAAAGCAGCATAATCCACATGTCGGTCAAAGGCAAAGCCAGTGAACATGGCTAGTACGTGAGCCGAGGCGGAGTCGTGGCCGGAATGCTTCGCGGTGAAGCATTTGTTGATTACATCAAAGAGGATCCGCCAGTGAGATTGAAGATTTTTGGTGCGGAAATCTGAGGGTTTGGAAAGAGGGCCATCATAACCCAGGGTTTGTATTTCAGCTAGGGTGTCAGTGATGGATGGGTTGGGATCAAAATGTTCCCGGGTTGGTAGGTAGAATTCGGCGGGTAGGTGAAGGATGTGGCGTATGGCGGATATTGTGAGTTTGACTGGAACACAGTCGATGGTGGATGTAAAGTGAGGTTCGGGGTCAGGAAAGTATTGCAACCTGTTCCAGAATTGTTGAAGGGAAATCTGGGGAACAGCAATTGCGGTGGATAAGGCGTAATAGATGGGGTGGCGAGTGAGGATGTCAAATGCAAGGGTTTGGGGTTCCTTGGTTAGGATGGAAACGTCGAGCTGACAGTTGTGTGGAATAAACTCGACAAACTCGGCGTTGGGGAGGATGGATTGTTCTGGGAGTTGGGCGTTATTATTTGGGATGGGGGGATGGGGTATGGTAAGATTCACTGCTGGTTCCATCATCCTGCAAAGGTGCATCAGAGTTAGAATAAGAAGACTTTAACTGATAAGGCATTGATATGAAGTCTAGATTAGTGTGAAATAGAAACTGCCTGATCTGTTTAGCATCGGGTCTTTATTAGTAGAATAAAATTCTACTAATAAAGTCCAAAGTCAATCGTTAAGAGACCGATGTTAGATCAGACCTTTTCACTCAAACACTAGTCCTAACTCTAATCAATGGTGCACCGTGAGGAAAATATTTTTGTATTTTTGAATTTTATAGAAAAAAAATGCAAAAATGGAAAATTTTGAAAAATGCTAAGTGCTGGATTTCGGATGGTACGAATTCGGATGAACAGTGTCACCGAATTCGGATCATGTAGAAATCCGGATGATGCATGAACGTTTTGGGGTCCGAATTCAGATGAGGTGACATGATGGGCCGAATTCTGATGTGGTTCGAAATGCATGAAAGTGGTGATGTGGGTGAGGTGGTCCGAATTCGGATGGTGCATGAGCATGGTCCGAATTCGGATGGAATGTTATGTATGCAATAATGACCAAGGACCCAACTCGGATGGGAACCGAATTCGGATGCATCCGAGTTCGGATGAACAGTGCTGAATGAAGTTTTTCAAACTTTTGACATTGCATGAAGAACCGAATTCGGATCATTGTAGATCGAATTCGGATCAACAGTGACCGAATTCGGATCTACAGTGACCAAATTCGGTTTTTGTAAGTTTGAAAAATGGAAAAATTATACTAAGAGGGACATCCGAATTTGGATGACGGTCCGAACTCGGACATCCGAAATGCATGTATGCAGTTAATGTGTTCATGCAAAAATAAACGTGAATAGTTAAAATTTAACAAAAATGCATGAAATTACAGATCCTAGTCTAAAATTACATAAGGAACATTTTATCTAACTATAAGTACGTAAAAATAACACATTAAAGTACCTAAATATAGCAAAAACCGAGAAGAAAAATGAAGAAAAATATGAGAATCAAACACATAAAATATGACGTTAAAGACTGAAATAAAGCTAGAAATATGTTACCTGATGATGCCGAAGGTGAATAAAGCAAGAAAAATGGAGAAAAACGATGTTTCAAAAGCTTGAGTGTGTGATAATGGTGGCCGGCGGTGGGGGTTTCGACGAGGAAGGAAGAAGAAGATGGGAGAAAACTTGAAGTTGAAGGAAAGTGTAGTGTTTGACCGTTGACCCGCCCATTTATAGGCGCGCGGGTCGGGTCGGGTCAATCAGGATCCGCGCCCAAGATGGTGGATGGGCCGCCGGTTTTTACAACATAACACACACAAAACAAAAAAAATGTTGGGCTTAAAACATAGGAACAAGATTGTTAAAAAAAATGTTGGCCCAATTTATTAATCTTTTTGTGATTTTTCCATGAAACTACAAAATAAAATATTTTTGGTATTATCTTTGATCTTTTAAGTTAAGATAAAGTAAACTAAACTAAAATAAAATAAACTAAAATGTTTTTGGCTTTTTGATAAATTTGAACAATTAAAATCTTTTTGGGATTTTCTGAAGTATTAAATGCAACTTAAAATTAAATTAAAGTATACCCAACCTAAAATTTAAAATTAATTACAAGAAATTAAAGAGAAACAAAGAATTATAAAACTTAAAACCCTAACTGTACTCCCCCTCAAATAAATACCGGTTCTTTTCCCTTTGTTTTAAGGATAAAGCTCGTCAACCCTTTTTAGCCTTAAGAATACAGACAAACCTGTATATTGTTTGCGTCCCACTCCGTGATGAACAATTCACATAGCAATTTGTCAGGATCATTAATTATTAAAAATGTACACAGATAAGGAAATATTGAGTTTCAATGTTGTGACACAATCCTTAAATTTGAATAACAGATATTTTCTAAAATAAAGGAATTTCAATCATGATAGATTGAAATAGAATTATTTAAGACAATATCTGATATTTAATTGGAAGGCGGATTCAACATGCCGATATGGGATACTTAAAACTGAAAACGAGGTTCGTCTAAATCTTTAGTAAATATATCCGCGAGTTGATATTCCGTGCCAACAAAATACAACTCAATGGTTCCCTTTTCTACGTGATCTTTAATAAAATGATACCTGATATCTATGTGTTTTGTTCGAGAGTGCTGCACGGGATTGCAAGAGATGCCAATTGCACTTCGAGAATCACAGTAAATTGGGATATTGGTGAGTGAGAATCCATAATCGCGTAATTGTGTTCTCATCCACAGCACTTGAGAGCAACAGCTTGCAGCTGCTACATACTCAGCCTCAGCTGTGGAGGTGGAAACACAATTCTGCTTTTTGGAAGACCAACTCACCGGTCTGTCTCCCAAGAGCTGTATTCCTCCCGACGTGCTTTTTCTGACAACTCTACAACCTGCAAAATCAGCATCTGAAAAAGCGGTAAGATCGAAATCGGTTCCCTTTGGATACCATAGACCAAGTTCGGGTGTACCCTTAAGATAACGAAAAATGCGTTTTACCGCAGTTAGGTGTGATTCTTTTGGGTCGACCTGAAATCTAGCACAAAGACATGTTGAAAACATTATATCTGCCCTACTAGCAGTCAAGTACAGTAAGGATCCTATCATCCCTCTGTAAGTTGTATTATCGACACTTTTCCCAGAAGGATCGGTGTCTGACTTACAGTTGGAGGCCATGGGAGTTGCGATACTCGTGCAAGAGTCTAACTTATACTTCTTGAGGATGTCAAGAGTATATTTCGACTGGTTCACAAAAATCCCATCCTCAAGTTGTTTGACTTGTAATCCGAAGAAAAAGTTCATTTCCCCCATCATACTCATCTCGAACCTGGACTCCATTAGGGCTGAAAAATCCTTACAAAAATTACTGTCAGTAGATCCAAATATAATGTCGTCGACATATATTTGTACTAGCATTATATGTGGGCCTTCCCTTTTAGTGAACAGAGTTGTGTCCACCACACCTTTACAGAAACCGGCAGAAATAAGGAAATTGGAAAGACTATCATACCATGCTCGAGGTGCTTGTTTTAAACCAAAGAGGGCTTTATCTAGCACATAAACATGGTCAGGTTTATGTGCATCAACAAAGAATTGTGGTTGTTCAACATACACCTCCTCGTTAAGTTCACCGTTTAGAAAGGCAGTCTTGACGTCCATTTGGTACACTTTGAAATCTTTGTGTGCCGCGTACGCCAAGAAGATTCTGATTGCTTCGATCCGTGCAACTGGAGAGAAGGTCTCGTCATAATCTATCCCTTCTTGTTGTCGGTATCCTTTGGCAACAAGTCTTGCTTTATTCCTTATCACAATGTCGTTCTCATCTCGTTTGTTCTTAAAGATCCACTTTGTTCCGATGACTGTACGGTCTTTTGGTTTAGGAACTAACCGCCATACTCTTAGCTGTTCAAACTGGTTGAGTTCCTATTGCATTGCAACTATCCAATCTGGATCTGTTAGGGCTTCATCCACACGAGCGGGCTCTATCATACCAAGGAATGATGCGAAGAGGCATTCATTAGCAGACGCCCTACGAGTTTGGACTCCTGTTGAAACATCACCAATGATTTGATCTGTTGGGTGACTTCGGGTCCATTTAATCTCGTGTGGAAGGGGTGCTCGGGATGGAACCTCTGTGGTTAATGTGGGGATGGATGAAGATTCATGGTCAATGGTTTCAAATGATGGTACCACTGGTTCCGGTTCGATTCCCGAGTGTTCAGGTGAGGGAAGAATTGTTGGTATTATATGTGAGGGTATTATAGGAGTACATTCAACTACGGATGTGTCGGTGGATGATGTAGATGGATGAGGGTATGTTGATGAAGATGGAGCGGAGAAACTTTGTGGCGCAGTTGAACTGGAAGGATTACCTACATTATTGACAACACTAGCGTTAGGACCGAAAAATTCAACATAAAAAGGATCAAACAAATTAACCAAATCAGAAGAAGAAAAAGAAATGGGGTTATTAGAAGAGTCTCCAGGCATTTGAGTAATGCGAGGTCCTGATTGATCAACTTCGGGTGCCAGTTCAGCCAACTCATCAAATGTGACATGCACACCTTCATTGACTGTTCTGGTTCGGGTATTGAATGCGCGATACGCCTTCGAGTTGGATGAGTATCCAATGAAGATCGCTTCATCCGCCTTTTCGTTAAACTTCCCGAGGTTGTCTTTGTCGTTCAGCACATAGCACCTGCAACCAAATACACGTAAGTACTTGATAAATGGTACTTTATTCAAAAAGGGTTGGTAAGGAGTTTTGTGAAAGCGCTTATGGATAATGGAGCGATTTTGTGTATAGCATGCTGTTGATACGGCTTCGGCCCACAAGAACGGAGGTAGCTTAGAGTATGTGAGCATTGTACGAGCGGCTTCCACAAGCGTACTGTTACGCCTTTCCACGACCCCATTTTGTTGAGGTGTTCGAGCAGCAGAGTATTGATGCTGAATACCTTTGGATCGAAGGAAGCCCTCAACTACCGAGTTCTTGAACTCCGTGCCGTTATCTGATCTGATTGATTGCACTGACAGCTGCTGTTGGGTCTCGACACTCTTGATAAAATCTATGATTTCTTGAGCTGTCTCGTCCTTGGAACGCAAGAACCTGACCCAGGTATATCGTGAATAGTTATCTACGATAACCAACACATATCGTTTCCCGTTTATGCCTTGAGTCCTCATCGGTCCGCATAAATCCATGTGAAGTAACTCCAATACTATTTTTGTTGATGGTTCGGGCTTTGGTTTGTGAGATGATCATTTCATTTTTCCTTTCTCACAAGCTCCACACAGATGGTCCTTTTCATAGCGCAATTTAGGAAGACCTTTAACCAATTGTTTCGCAGCCAGCTTGTTGATATTATCAAAGTTCAAATGGGATAATCTTCGATGCCACAACCAAGAGTCTTTTGAAGAGGCTTTTGATAGTAGGCAAATGTTATCCTTCACTATTAGCTTAGCTACGTCAATGGTGTAGAGGTTAGAGTTTCGGGAACATGTTAGGATTTCTTTTCCATCCATACTCTTTACACTACAGTTCTTAGCTCTAAAAGTTACCTCTAGTCCTTTGTCGCAGAGCTGTCCTATGCTAAACAGATTATGTGATAACCCCTCAACATAGTCAACGTCCTTGATGACCAGATTATTTAGAACTAAGTCCCCGTTGATGTGAGCCTGATGGTTGTTCCCGAATTTTACAGTTCCGCAATACTGTTCAACAACGTTGGACAGCAATTCTCTTCTTCCCGTCATATGCTTGGAGCAACCTGAATCCATATACCAAATGAAGTTCGCCTGAAAAGAAAATAAATTTATACAATGAAAATCTATATGCATTCAAACACATCCATTTTTTAATCACAATCAAACCGTGTTCTGAACCGAGATGTTCAGAAAACATGATGAGTTAAGACCGGGTCCTGGGCTGTGTGCACAGAAGCCAAACGTGTCGGTTTAAGCACAACCGACAAGCAAAAGAACGGGTCCTAGTCTATGGAAACTAGAAGCCATTTCACTGAAGAACGGGTCTTGATCAGAAGTAACCAAGAACCATCTGCATAAAGATCACACAACCTTGGGTACCCACCTCAATATGGGTCCCTTTTTGTTAGGAGTTCCAGATTTATATGGCACGTGTACAATTTTAGGAACCCATTTAGCATTTGTGTGTGGTCCGGATGCATAACCCTTTGGAATCCATTGAAGATTGGATTTATTGGGCTTTGGAACCTTAGGCGCAGAAATTGCCTTTGGTTTTTGTCTTTTTGAGACCTTTTTGACCGTTGCTTTGGGTTTGGGCCTTGGCAACAGACAAGTCTCAATTTTATTTGAGGCCGATGATGCAACATTTTTTGTTTTCTTTTTCCGAATTCGTTTAACAGGATATGGCACGAAAGCATTCATTTCAGGAACCTGTCGTCTATAGCGAGTTGGACATAGATTAAATAATTCAATGAAAGAGTACTTTAAAGGAACAACAGAATTCGGTACATCATTACAAGCATTGTCACACACATTGTTACACAAATTGTCTTTAGAGATTACAGACATCCTATCTCTAGTAACAAATTCATTTGGCATTAAAGCCTTCTTCACAAAAAACTCGTAAAATCCAGCATGGTGGTTTTTGGAACTCTTCTTATATGATCTGTAGGAACAAAACAATTAGAGTCAGTAAGCATGGAAGATTTAGACTTGACAGAATTTTCTTTTTGTTGGTGAGTGGATTTCTTAAAAGACTTGGATTTGATCTGAGTCTTTTTAGAAACCTCATTTTTTAAAAGGTTTTGAACACTCACCTTTATAAATGACAGAAGCAGTTTCAGCTTTGGCCTTACCTTTATTTGATGACATATATGGAATTTTTATGGAATGAGAAACTGTTTGTTCTTTTGAAAAATCTTTCAATTTTTGTGAAACCATTTCAAAATTTTCTCTGTAGACAGTAACTTCCACAGATTGTTGAAAAGATTGATTTACCAATTCTTCTTCGCTCTTAAGAAGAGCATCTTGAAGATCAAGTGCTTTCTTTTGAGACGACTTCAATTCCTTTTCTAAAACAGTGATTTGTTGTTGAAGAACTTTTGCAGGAATATAAAGTTGAGGAGTTGATTTTACGGTTTCTGTTTTCAATTCAGCTTCTGAATAAGTTGACAAGAAGTCTTCCTCTAAAGTGGGTACTCCAGAAGAATAACTCTCGTTAAGTTCTTCATATTGAAAAGAAATTTCTTTATCTTTACGAGCGACACGTTTCTCATTTTCTTGGTTTAAAACTTCTTTTGATGACTTAAAAAAGAAAGATTTAAGACCGGCTCCCATTTAATTCATGTCATAAAATAAATGTAAAAAATTTTGTGCTTTTTCCAAATATTTAGGATTTTTAAAACCAATTCCTTGTTTAGAATGGTAAAACCTAGTTTCTTTGGGCTGATTTAAGTTTAATCTGTTTGACCCCTTTTAAAAAATGCATCGTCAAGGGTCTTTATTCGTGAGTACAAACTTATCCTTTCTTCTTCAATCATTTTGTATTTTTCTAAACTGTCTATATTTTCCATATTTACCGCATCTAACTGTTTTGTAACTACAGAAATTTCTTCTTTTAGAGAGAGTTTTTCTTTTGATAGCGTGTCCATGCAAGATTCAAGATATATATTCCTATCCTGAACATCTACTTTTTCTATTAACATCTGTTTTATAACATTATGATTAGTTAACCACTTTGAATGATGTAATTCACATGATTCTTTTAGAGTTTGAGCTTAATGTTCAGCCTGTACACACTTTGCAGTTTCAGCATTTAATCTAGCTTGTAGATCAAGAATATGTGTGTGCAGTGTATATTCGTTATCTTCAAATAAATTATTTACATGTGCAGGAATGTAACAAGAATATACCTCATTCGTCTCAGAACCGGATGTAGAGCATTCGGGATCGTTGGTTGTGGTCATCAGACATGCTGGTGGATTTTTCAGTGTCTCCCCCTCAGCAGCATGATCTGAATTTTCAGCAGTGGAAATAGCATAGTTCTCCAACCCAATACGATCAACCATGTAACAGTTCTTGCCCTTGTCATCCTCCTCGTCGGTGTCTTCAGCATCCCAGTAGTCTTCCTGGGCGACGAGGGCTAACGCACCGGTTCTTTTCTTGGCGGCCTCCAGTTTCCTCTCGTAGTAGCCGACGTCTCTGTCAAAGTTATTCTTGCACTCCCGAGCAAAGTGGCCCGATTTACCACACTTGTAGCAGAGACGCTCATCCGCGGCTTTCGGCTCGTCTGATTCGGCCGTTCATCTCTTCTCTCCGCCGGCCGCTTATCGGCGCGACGATGCTCTCTATTGTCATCTCTCCTTCTGTCCCTTCTTTCAGGCTCTCTCCGCTCATCTCGGCGGTCATCCCTACGATCATCCCGTCGATCGTCCCGCTTATCATTCCTTCGATCGTCGCGCCTATCGTCTCGCCTTTCATAACGGCGATCATCTCGATAGTCGCGCCTATCGTCATACCTCCTGTCGTCGCGATCATCCCTTCGGTAATCGTCCCTGCGATAATCATCGCGTCGTTCATTCCTTCTATCATCAGAGTACCTTCGCGGACCGGTGTCATAACGGAGTTGATTGTTAGTCTTGTTGGAAAACCGTCGTTGTTGGAGACGGTTGGTCCACAAGGCTATCTGTTCCTGTATAGAAGCCTCTTCCTCATCAAATACCTCACGTGGAGGAGAAGCATACCTGCACTGCGATGACGATGAACCTGGAGCAAAAGAAGGTGTCGGAATATTCTTGTTGGTGATTAAGGCGAGTGAATCATTGGGTTTCAATCCGGTGTTGGCTGATAGCAGTAGAGAGGCCAATTGATTCGCCATCAGCTTTTGTTGATCTACATCCCCTTGATACTTCTTGAGCTCCTTAAAGACGACGTTGATGGATACCTCAGGAATGTTCAGGACTCGTTTCATGGCCCGACAAGCAAGCTGCCACTCGAGGGCTAAGGAGGCAAAGAACTGGATGTTGATGTCATCCCTGTCCTTCTTTATGTGCAGTTTGTTCAACTCATTCAGGACCGCACAGAACCTTGTAAACGTGGCTTGCAAAGATTCCCCGTCTTTGCGCGGAATTCTGTAAACTTAGCCTTGGCCTCCTCAATCTTGGCCCTATCATCCATATCTGCCCCCAGCATTTGGACTTCCAATTCGTCCCACATTTCTTTGGCAGACATTTTGCTGTTGACGCCAACCAAAATATCAGTGGGGAGGTCCTGATAGATCAGATATTCCGCCCTTGTTAGGCACAAAAAGGCCTCAGTCAAACCTGTTCTACATCTGAGGGGGAGATTTATAATCAAACCTGTTGATGCATTTGAAGGTTATATTTAAGGCCTGTTATATGCCTTATTAAAGCCTAAAGATGATTTGCAATATTAGTCTAAAGCTGTTCTATGTGTTGCATGTGTTGCAACTAAGACAGTTTGTCCAAGCTGCTCTGTCTGCTGAACAGGCTGGACATAAACTGTCTACGCTGCTCTACACTGGTGAGCAGCTTGGGCATTTTTAAAGTGTTCTGTTCTCTGTGAACAGAACCTGTTCTTTGTGAACAGGCTAAACACTTTATGGAATATGTTTCCAAGTCATCATGTATTGTTTTTGACTACAAGATCAGTTTACAAAGTCGAAGACAAAGTGGAAAACAGAACTGCTCAGCCTGCCCAAGCTGTTCTGTAATCAGTACATGACGACAAAAGGTTTATTTGAAAAAGGGTGGACAGACCTTTTCTATATATCAACATAGGCCTTAAAAGGAAGAAAGACGCCAAAAGTGACATGCCTAAATTAGTAAGGCAATGCAACAGCTAGACAAAGTAAAAGACACAAGTTCTGCACATGTGAAGACAGTCTGTCTTTCAGAAAAGTGCAGAAAAGGTTATGTTGTCTTTTCAACAAGACTTCTCTTTTCATTCCGTCCATGAGATGTTTCTCATTAGATCCTCTGAGTGAGTATAAAAGGAAGCTTCTAAGGACAGAAAGAGTCGTGAAGAGAAGCTAAGTGTTGAAACCAAGAGTGAACGTGCAAAGGTGATTTTCATGCATGCAAGCTTCTGTGTACAATCAGTATCTGTGTGTTCTAAGCTGTTTTACATAGTTTGTTCCTTAATCTCTTGAAAACAAGTGAGTTGTTCTTAGGAGTGGTATTCATTGTAACAGTTTGCAGTGTGTCTTAGTAAGTGAACATACTGTTGTATCTGTCATCTCGCTGAACTATTCCGCATGTCAAGCTGTGTTTGTATTAACCAAATTGTTGATAATTACATACAAACATTGAGAAAATAATGTGTGTGTTATGTGTTTTTAATAAGTGTATACCCCCCCTCACTTAAAGCTATTATGTTTAGGGGACCTCTCGGGACCTACCAACCTGGTATCAGAGCAGTTTAATTAGAGTGTGTTGGGTCATTCTAGATTCTATTCTCCCATTTCCATGGACAACAGTGCGCAAATTCTTTCTACTAACATGGCTCCCTCTGGGCAAACCTCCAAAATTAATCATCAAGAACTTCTGCTGGTTGGAAGTGCAGATGATGCTCTATCTTAGAGAATCATGGATGTGCAACTACCAGAGATAGCTGATGGAGGTCCCTATGTGCCCACCTCTTACTACAACTAATATCCAGGCGTTTGAAAGGACGCCCTGAATCGGACCTTTGAGAAGCTAAGGCTCAAGGTCTGATGAGACAAACTGGTGGCCGTCTGTAGATCCAAAGGCCAGGAACAACGGTCATTTCTCTTCCAATTGATGATGTTCAAACAAGTTGAGAAATGAAGTACATGCAAAAAGATGTGGGCATACTTTGTGACCGTCTTTGATGACCCACAATCACACGGACAACAGGATCTACAATCTTGTTAGACATATGAACTCTTCGTTGCTAAACCAAAGGAGACTCTCACTGAAACCTTACACCAGGTTTACTGCCTAGTGATGATCTCAAGGTGTTGGGATTCACTAAGGATAGTCTTACCCTGGGAATAAATTTCTGGGAACATTCTAGCCTGAAGAGTGGACTAACTTCTCAACAATTCTAAGCGAACTCAGGTTACTATCCAGAAGTAAGGATCTGGTCAATCTGTCACTGATCCCTTACTGATGAGAACAGTCAAGGCACAAAAAGAAATGCCTTGGAAAATGTCCCAAAAGAGGTGGTCAGCCTTTTGGCTAATGTGAGGGACACAGCTTGTAAATCAGGTGATTGATGTTGTGTCACTCAACCGAGCAACCAGGATGATGACAAGGAGTGGTGTCAGATGAGTACGAAGAATACTGCAGATCTTGCTGAACAAGAGATGTGAGCAAATGGAATGCTATGCTTGTCAAAGGTCAACAAGACAAAGGTTTGGACGAAACATGCTGCAAGGAATTTCATGTGTTGGCAAAAAGGAAGGCATTTGATAAATCCAAGGCTGAGCTTGTGATAGTTTCCATGTGGCAAAACTGGTCATATTCAGCTGCTGACTTGGGTGTCAAAAGCTGTTGGTCAGGTCATCCAAACCATACAAGAACAACAAGGATGATGGTGTATAGGTATAAGTACCTTATGGCCATGGCTAAGCTGAGGAAGTTGTTTGGAAAAACCAGTGGGTTCCAACGCCATAAGGGACTTTGGCGAGAACTTGTGATTGCGGAGGATGCTGATTCATTCTCTGATGAAGAAGACAATCATGTCTGAGGCCCAACACTGATGTCCATCAACAAGCAGTTTCGTTTAAAACAGATAGGCTGAGCGGAAGCGCGCAGCTTTCAGCATCTTAGAGACTGAATCCTACATGATGATAAGGTAACAAGAATTGTTAATGGCTTAAAAGTTGGAAGAAAAGTTAAAATGTTGTGAGTATATGTCTTGTGATCTAAAAGCTGCTGTTGAGACGCACTGATGCTTTACTATCTGAAATCTAAGCTTTAAAACTTATCTTAAACACTAAATCTGAGTATAAACTGGATCAGTTGTCATAAGTTGAAACTGAGCTTGAAAGTGATTAAATCACATAACCATTTTACTGGAAGAAAGAGATGTGCAAACTGATCATAACGCAGGCTAATCTTATGCTTCAAAAGATAGTTTGACTCTGGTGCACAATTCTGCCACAAAGTCAGCCATGTGTATAATTCAACAGTTCCTTCCTGCACAAATCCAAGCCTAGCTTGAGGGGATCTTGACACAGCAGGCTTCCATTGTTAGATCAATAATCTGAAAGAAGATTTAGTCCACTCTTGGTGAACTTCCAAACACATTCATGTTCAAAATGTGAAATGGTAAGACTAATCTCAACAATAGGTTTGTCATTCTCAAAACATGACAGCTTGTGTGATTTAGTTCAAAAGCAAAACTGGATGTTGGATTTTTTCTAATCAGCAGTCGGCTAAAGGGCTACGGCTGGTTCACCCACGCAAAAGAAAGGAAAACATGTTCAAAAGGAAGTTGTGAAATAAACATGTTTGACAAAACATGGTTCTCTGAGTCCAAGCGGATTGTAAAAAGCGTGTTAAATCCTTTTGATGCTAAACACTTTGAAACAGTTTTCAAAAAAGTAAGCACCTGTTTGTCCACAAGGGTAAGTCTCATGTTGAGAAACAAAACTGCTGGTATTTCAAATAGTGTCAAATCATGTGGTAAACGGTTTTAAATAAGAATAGCTTTCAAACCAGACACAGTGAATATGCTGATAAGGCAGCATAAATCACATTTCAGTAGGGGCAAAGCAAGCCATTGCACAAACTGAGATCAAATTGGGAAGGAAGTTTTCGCCAAACCGGTGGAAGCTCAAAAGGCCAGGCAGCTCCTGTCTTTGACATCTGTCTTCCTAAAAAGAGAGAAGAGGCAAGCCAAAGCCTGTGGGCGAATTGAACTATCCACTCAAGCCCTGTTGATTCAACAAAAGTAATAAAACGGCTAAAACTGCTGCAAGAATCGAACAAAATAGCTCAGAATGTGTTTCTGAAGATCTCTTCCAAAACCCGAAAAAGAGAAATGGTACCAAAATGAAATTTGGGAAGAAGACCAGTCTGGCCAAGGATTGTCCCTGATCTGAGGACATGAGGATTGTTTGGACTCTGGTTGTTTCCCTCACAGCTGTCCCACAAGCAGGCGAGGAAATGTAACAGTCACTGAGATGGTATTCAGCTGATACCATTCAAGATAGGGAAGCTTAGTGTGGATAGTTCAGTCCCATCAACAAATGTTGATGAGTAGGAGAACGCATCTCTGTGATGAGTTCCCCTAAAAAATGACTATAATTCGCTTGACACTCGGCATAAACAACCTTCCCGGTTTTTTGGATACGTGGACGTGCTGCTCAGGCCATGACAGGTTGGAAAGAGATTTGACTGAGTACGCAGGCCTGAAAAAGGATCTCTCTCTCCTTCTTCTTCTC
>JAANYP010001485.1:64890-166261 GCA_020465985.1 Centrapalus pauciflorus | reverse complement strand
AGGGACCAGCTGTCAAAGTTTGAACCTAAAGCTGATGAAGGTGTGTTTGTTGGCTAATCTGCTATCTCCAAAGCCTACAGAGTATACAACAACAAAAGAAAGGTGATAGATGAATCTATCAATGTCACCTTTGAAGAGTCCAAGAATGCTTCTACCAAAGCTGTTCCTGAATTAGTTTCAGGAGAACTTAACTTTGATGATCTGATGCATTCAAACAATGAAGAGGACTCAAAAGCTTCCACTACAACCAGTGTGGAACCTGTTAATCATGATGGACATGATGATGATTATGTCAATACACCCTGTGTGAATAAATGTACTGACTTAATTGCAACTGCATGTCCAGAACCTATCAATGCTGATTTTCCCAGTTCCTCTGCTGATATGTTCAACAGTGGCCAGACATGTTCAACAAGTGAACAGGCTCAAGACAACAGTGTGTCTGAAAATCTTGAGAGCTGTTCAACAGGACCCGCTGAAGATGTTAACAACTCAGGTGAATCATCATTGAAAAATGATCCTAAGTGGATCAGGTGTCACCCCAATGATCAAATAATTGGTGACATCAACAAAGGGATACAAACACGGTGGGACAGCTTAGGGAACTTTTGTATGTTCTCTAGTTTTGTTTCACTGATGGATCCAAAGAAGGTTGATGAAGCATTAAAAGATGCCAATTGGATCACTGCCATGCAAGAAGAGCTCAATCAGTTTGAGAGAAACAATGTAATGGAAGCTGGCCCCTGCTCCTAAAGGATAAAACTATAATTGGGCACTAAAGGGGGTTTTTTTCAGGGAATAAAATGGTGAGCAGAGGTCATGTCATGTAGAAATACGCAAGACTGGTTTGCTCAGGGCTACAGACGGAGGAAGGAATTGGATTATGATGAAATATTTTTGCTCCTGGTGGCCATGCTAGAAGCAATTCGTTTGTATCTAGCCGTACGCTACTCATAAGAGCAAATTAATGTATTTCAAATGGAGTTGAAGAGTGCATTTTTGAATGGGAAGCTGCAAGAAGAAGTTTATGTCAAGCAGCCTCCAGGTTTTGAAAATGAACAACATCCAGGTTTTGTCTATAAGTTGGACAAAGCTCTCTATGTTCTCAAACAAGCCCCTAGAGCCTGGTATGACACTCTTACTGAGTTCCTTATGAGCAATGGGTATTCCAGAGGTAAAGTGGATACTACACTGTTCATAAAGAAGGTGAAGTCTGACATTATGCTTGTTCAAATTTATGTGGATGACATAATATTTTGTTCTACTAATGAGCAGCTATGCAAGAATTTCTCATTACTCATGAAATCTAAGTATGAAATGAGTATGATGGGAGAACTAACTTTCTTTTTAGGATTACAGGTTAAACAAACCTCAACTGGAATTTTTATAAATCAAAGAAAGTACACTTTAGATCTATTGAAAAAGTTCAAATTTGATCAAAGTTCTCCTATTAAAACCCCAATGGCAACCAATGTAAAATTGGATGCTGATGCCAGTGGCAAAGCTGTTTCAGTAACAGCTTACAGAGGCATGATTGGGAGCTTGCTATACTTAACTGCTAGTAGACCTGATATTATGTTTGCCACCTGTTTATGTGCTAGGTTCCAAGCTGATCCAAAGGAATCTCATCTAGCTGCTGTTAAAAGAATCTTCAGATACCTGAAGGGTACACCAGGTTTAGGTCTTTGGTATCCCAAAGACTCAAGCCTTGAACTAACAGGCTATTCAGATTCTGATTTTGCAGGCTGCAGGTTAGATAGGGAAAAGCACAACAGGTGGATGTCAACTCCTTGGTGGAAAGTTGATCAGTTGGAGTAGCAAGAAGCAGAACTCAGTGTCCACTTCTACTGCTGAAGCTGAGTACATTGCTGCTGGAAGCTGCTGTGGGCAGATTCTGTGGATGCAGCATCAGCTTGAAGACTATGGCCTTGTGTATAGGAAAACTCCTATTCTGTGTGATAACACAAGTGCCATAGCCATCTCCAACAATCCAGTATTTCATTCAAGAACAAAGCATATTGAAGTCAGACATCACTTCATCAGGGATCACATTCAGAAAGGTAATGTGGAGGTAAGTTTTATTTCCACTAATGAACAGCTTTTAGACATTTTCACCAAACCTCTTGATGAAAATAGGTTTAATTACCTTGTCAGCAAGCTGGGCATGTTAAACAAGAGTGACTAAGTGTTTCTCAAAGGTCTATAAAGCTTTATGTTTCACACTGCTCACGTTTCTCAGAACAGCTTAGACAGAACAGCTTATACATGTTCTGTACTTAGTCATTTGTCTGCAAAACTTGAACAGCTTGAGCATACAACAGGCTGAACAAAATTAGTTTATTCGTCTAGCCTGCTCTTATGGTTCAATCCTCAACCTGTCCATTCCTTCACGCTGTCTTACAAGTTTTTCTCTTGTAACCTGTTCTATTATTGAACATAACCTGCTCTTACAAAGGAGAGCAGGCTGAAGGAACAGCTTGAAAAATGAACAGCTTGAAGATTGAACAGCTTGTGATGACTTTGGTCATCACAGGGTTGACCAACAACTTAGACCAAAAATTCTAATTACCTTTCTTCAAGATTAAGTTACTTAATTAATGTTTTATTTAACTTAATTACTGCGGATAATGTGGATTACGTGTGTAAGTGATTAAAAAGAAATCAAGTGGTCTGACAAACGGTCTGACATGGACAACCGTTCCGTTTTCCGTTAACGACTTTTTCAAATCAAACCGCCCAAAATCTTCTCTCTCATACACACTCACGTTCAAATCCTATAAATACCAAACTACTGTTTCATTTTCTTCATCATTTCCAGAAATCCTCAAGAACCCTAAAAATCGACTAAGTGTCTTTTGCTTCTTCACACTTCAAAACTTCCCAAATGGCTCACAACCCTAATCCCTTTCTCCCAGTGTTCGTTGGTGATGATGTTGTCAAACATTCATCAGTCACCACAATGCTGACCATCAATCCCACAAACTACGTAGCAAACCTCACTATTCCCAAAAACTATGTGGGAAAAGGCTACGATCAAATGGTGGAGTTTCTACAAGTTCATCCGTTGAACTATGCCATGACTGCAACTCCTGGTGTCCTGTACCAGGAGATGGTGTACGAATTCTGGTACACATGCTCCTACAATCCCAACACTAAGGTTATCAAAGGAACTATTCTTAATGTGACTCAAACCATTGAGATAACTGTTGATCTTCTGAGGGAGGTTCTTCATCTGCCTGTTGCTGAGTCATATGATCTACCCCAGCCTGAGAACGAGCAAATGGGAAATCTGCTACGCTTCTGTGGTATAGCAGAACCCAAAATTGGAGCAACATTGTACAGGAAGGATTTGTCTCCTACCTACAGCTTTCTATTTGCTTCTGTGATGATGAGCTTCAGCAGCAAAGTTGGTTCATTTGACCAACTAAGTAGAGATGAAGTCCCAATAGTCCTACAACTAGTGGATGGGACTACTCTTGACATGGCTACATGGATCTTTTCGAACCTGAGAAACCTGGTGCAGCAAGAGCCAAGACCAGCTGCTGTCCGTTATCCCAGGTTTCTGAGCCTCATTTTCAGTCATGTTTGTGGTGAGCAACTATACAATTCCCAGCCATTACTTAAGTCTGCTGCATTCCCTGTCATAGGGAATAGAATTTTTCATACTCCTGTACTGCAAAATGAGCCTCCTCTATCCACACCAATGAGGAGGCTGTTAGGTTTGGTGGAAGGACCCTCTACTGTGAGGGTGGATCCAGAAGCTGCTGCTCCCGCCAGAAAATCCAAAGCCAGGTCCAAACTTGTCAAGAGGACCCTGGCAACTGCTGAAGCTGGGCCTGTGAAAAAGAAGGCCAAATCAGCTCAGACTAAGTCTGCTCCTTTAGCCTCTGTGGCTGAGAAGGAGCAGGCTCCTCACCCTGGTTCATTTGTTGAGCCTGAAGCCTTTGTGGCTGGTGCCTCTGTGGCACAAGAGACTATGGAACAGGCCAGCCCCACTGTTCCTGACCAAGTCTCACACCCTGTCCAAACAGATCCTCTCCCCTCTCCACAATCATCCACTCCATCCATACTCTATCACAGAAAATCAATCTCCAAAAAGAAATCAGCAAAACCAACCACCTCCTCTGTTCCCTCTCAATAGGGTTCAGTTGAAAAAGAAGCAACCCCTGCTGCCTCTCCTATTTTGGGAGAAGGTTCAGCTCATTTGGAGCCTGCTTCACTCCAATCCGAGTCTACCCAAAGTCAGCCTAGACCCTCTGGTTCCTCCCAACAGGAACCAGTTGTACAAATGGAGATACCCACATCAACTATCCCAGCCTCCCAACAGGCTGAGGATATTGAAAGACAGGAGTCCTCTCCACTCCATACTGTGTCCACACTGTCCCCCTCTCATATCTCCTCACACCCTGAGTCTGCACGAGGTGCCCACACTGCTGGTATAGACCAATCAGCAGCTTAGCCTCAAACTTCTGCTCCCCATGATACAGCTGTTCTACACCAAACAGCTGCTGAGGGACCAACAACCCAAGCTGATGAACCTCAGGGATCACACCATTCCTCTGGTGAGGCTGCTCCCTCCATGCAAATTCCATCAGCAGGTTTCACCACTGCTGATGTTGAAATGCATATCCCATCTCCCAATGATGAGGTTCCTTTAAACCAAGGCACTGCAGAGGGAACCTTCACTGGTCTTCATGAGGATGTTGCAACACAAGCAGCATCTGAAAGGCCCCAAACATCAACCCCTTCTCCTGATGATGCAGCTACAGCCGCTGCTGAAGGACCATTTGACCCCTCCAAGCTGGGTCATCTTACTTTTGCCCAGGCTATGGAGCTTCTGTCCAAAGTTTCACTTCCCTCTCCATCACATCCTCAAACACCAGCCTCATCATCATCTTCTCCATCTACCCACTCAAAACAGTCTACCCATACCCCTCCATCTCCTAAAGACCTGCCTTTGAAGGATCAGCTTTCCTTGCTGACCAACAAAGTTAGTTCTTTAGAATCCTCTATGTCTTCTCTCCCCTCTATCATATCAGACTCTGTGTCTGCACAGCTTCAGGGGTTCTTTGATTCGTTCAAGGCCTCTTTCCCTACCACTCCACAACCTGATCCCTCTCCACAGCTGTTAGCACTCACTGCTCAGCTGCAAAATGTATCCACCTCCCTCTCCTCTATTCTTTCCATACAGCAGGACTCTGTGTCCTCAATGACAGCCATTTCCCAACAGCTGTCATCACTTCTTACTTCTTGCAACTCTACTCTTCCAACCACTCTGGCTAGCTTACAAACTCTAATTGGCTCCCTATCAAACTCTGTGTCATCAGATCTTGCTGATGTGCAAGATTCTCTAGAACTTCATCTTGCACAGCTGCAAACTCTGCTGTTCACAGCGTCTGACAGGGAAAATATTGTTAAGCTCACATCCCTTGCTGATTCCCACTCCTCTTCTCTTCAGACCTGTCTTTCCCAGCTTACAGAGGTGAAGGATAACTTGGCTTACTTAGTGACTAGCCTTGTTGGTCCTAAACCTTCTGCTAAACCTGCTGGCAAGCCTACTGACTTTGTGTCTTCAGGCAGACCAGGTGTTGAAGTCGCTGCTTCATCTCCTTCAAAGGGGGAGAAGTCATCTGCCTCGAAGACTAAGTCTAAGGGGGAGAAAACTTCTTCTCCTAAGGAGATACCAGTGTCTGCAACTCACACTGGTCAGCCAGCAGATGTCTTTGAAACAGGTACAGCTGAAGGTGCCTCTCAAGCTGCTCTGCCTACTCAGGCTGTCTCTCCAAACCCTGCACAGTCTAAGGGGGAGGAAGTCATTCCTGAGGACAGGCCTAGCAGTAAAAGGAGGCACTTAATTCTAACTGAAGAAGAAGAAGAAGAGGAAATTCCTGAGGCTGCTGTCACTACAGCAGCAGCCAAAGGAAAAGAAAAAGCAGATATTGATCCCATGCAGCAGAAACAAGCAGAAATTCAATTTCACAAGGCCAGGGCTAAAGAGATGGGTCTTCCTATGCACAAGTACTTTAAGTTTAGAGAAGAACAGCTTCAAGCCCTGGAGGAAATGAGAAAAGAAGAAGAATCTGCTAAAACTGCCAAATCTTTTGCCCTCCAAGAAGCAAAGAAAATTAAAATGTCTACCCTGGAGGTGCAAAAGAAAATAATGGAAGCTGCTAGGAAATCTACAGGGGAGAAAGAGAAGGAAGTAGAGAAAGGTACTCAGGTCTCTGTGACCAAATCAACAGTACCCCATGCAAGAGCTCAATACCACTTTGACAACTTGGCTAGGAAAAAGTTTCAAGATGTTGCTGAAAGAAGGCTAGCCAAGGAAGCAATTGTCAAAGCCGTCCCTGTATCAAGGAAAGGCAGTCAGTGGAAGCTTAAAATAATAAGGATGGGTGCAACAGGCCCAGAATTGGAAACTTATGACCACACTGATGTAGCACAGATGGGATACAGGGAGTGGATTGAGCTGGCAGTTGCCCTGAGTGAATCAAAGTCTGAAACTGCTAAAGAAATCAGGGCATATGTCAAGAAGTTGATGGAAATAGTAAAGGATCTTTGTCTGATATCTAAGGAAGTTAGTGAAGGTGTCTTTGTGACACATCCAAAAATAAAGGCCAGGAGAACAAGGAAGGATACAGAGATGGAGCTACTCCTTACACTGATTGAACAGGGCGACTATGCCATTGAAATTAAAGGAGTTAACCATAGCCTGCCTAAAGGAATAGAGTTTGAGGATGGCAAGATTATTGAAGAACCTGAGCTGGGGGCATTTTTTGTAGATCCCCTAACTCAGAAGAAGTGCTTCCAAAGAGCCTCAGAGCTGTACAAAGTTGATCTGAGACAACTTGTCGCCTTCAGACTTGCAGTTTCATTTAGGCAGTCTAGCAAATGAAGAGCAGCCGTCTGGGATCAGCTCAGAGGCTTCTATGAAAGAGGAGAGCTCAATGATCCCAAGTTCATGATCATCATAAGTGAAGTTGAGAAACTTGAGGATACAAGGGAAGAACTGGAAAAGATGGTTCAGGATCCTTCTCCATTGTAATGAAGTCCACCTGCCATCTGGGCAGGTGAAGAATGGAAGCTGTCCATCAGTTGGACAGGCTTACCGTTTTCTGCTCCCAACAAAAACAGTCCAATGTACATTAGTTGTACTCTATGTTACATATGTTGTAATTCCCTTTACATTTGTTGTAAAATACTTTAGTACATTAGTTGTACACTTGTAAAAACATGTGTTGTTGTATGTAATCAAGAATCAGTGTATATATAAACTGATCTTTTACTTTACTGTAATGTTGTAATTTCAATTCAGCAAAATGTACTGTAAAAATATATAATGATTTTTGATAAGACCAGCTTAGACTGGTTATTGCAAATAGGGGGAGATTGTTAGGCACAAAAAAGGCCTCAGTCAAACCTGTTCTACATCTGAGGGGGAGATTTATAATCAAACCTGTTGATGCATTTGAAGGTTGAAATTAAGGCCTGTTATATGCCTTATTGAAACTTGAAAATGATTTTCAATATCAGTCTAAAGCTGTTCTATATGTTGCATGTGTTGCAACTAAGACAGTTTGTCTAAGCTGCTCTGTCTGCTGAACAGGCTTGACATAAACTGTCTACGCTGCTCTACGCTGATGAGCAGCTTGGGCACTTTTCAAGTGTTCTGTTCTTTGTGAACAGAACCTGTTCTTTGTGAACAGGCTAAACACTTTATGGAATACGTTTCCAAGTCATCATGTATTGTTTTTGACTGCAAGATCAGTTTACAAAGTCGAAGACAAAGTGGAAAACAGAACTGCTCAACCTGCCCACGCTGTTCTGCAACATGAAGACAAAAGGATATTTGAAAAAGGGTGACAGACCTCTTTCTTATATCAAAATAGGCCTTTACAAGGAAGAAAGACGCAAAGTTGACATTCCTAAATTAGTTAAAGGCAATGCAACAGTAGACAAAGTAAAAAGACAAAAGTTCTGCACATGTGAAGACAAGTCTGCTTTTCAGAAAAGTGCAGAAAAGGTTATGTTGTCTTTTCAACAAGACTTCTCCTTTTCATTCCGTCCAATGAAGATGTTTCACTTAGATCCTCTGAGTGAGTATAAAAGGAAGCTTCTAAGGTCAGAAAGAAGTGAGAAAAAAGCTAAGTGCTGAAACCAAGAGTGAACGTGCAAGTGTGTTTTTCATGCATGCAAGCTTGCTGTGTAATTCAGTATCTGTGTGTCTAAGCTGTTTTACATAAGTTGTTCCCTTAAGTCTTGTAAACACAGTGAGTGCTTCTTAGTGAGTGTATTCATTGTTAACTAGTTTGATTCTGTCTTATACTAGTGAATATACTGTTGTATCTGTCATCTCAGCTTGAACATTTTCGCATTCAAGCTTGTTTGTAATTAACAAATTATTGATAATACATACAAACATTGAGAAAATAGTGTGTAGTTTTTAAATTGCTGTATTCACCCCCCCTCTACAGCTTAAAGCTATATACTTTGGGAACCTCTCGGGACCTACAGTTAGCTCATCTCTGGTCAACTTCTGAACCATCTGCCAAAATGTATCAAATTCTTCTTCTGGTCCAGACTCCCTTCTTACAACAAACTTAACTCTTAAGTCACAGTTGTCCAGTGACTTGGCATACCAATAGTTGATCAGAGGCTTTGTAAAATCATGTTGATCAATAAACTTCTCTATCTCCATTGCTTTTGGCAGATGTTGCTCAAACAACACTCTTTTAACTTGATGTAGCTTTGCTTGTGAGGATGGCTCAGATGTAGGAATAGAAGCAACAGCTTGATCAGTAGGAGCAGGAGCACTGGCAGCAGCTTCAGCTTGAGCTGGTTCTTTTGATGGTTGGACTTCTTGGGAGACTTTTGTTTTCTTTCTTTTCTCCATTTCTTTGTCATGGATTTCTTGCAGCCTTTCAGTAGTCATGGACTGAGCCATTTTCTTGGGAATACCAGCTGCAAAGGCAAAATTGATTAAAAATCTTCTGTGCTCAGCCTTGGAGTGCCCTGTTGGCAGCTTTCTCTTCTTTTCTCCTTGTTTACCCACAAACCCCTTTAGGTAATCACCTAGAGTCTCATCATCATCCATTGGGGGTTGGGTTTGCTGATCTAATGTTTTATCCTGCTCTTCTGCTAACCGTTTGGCAACTTCAGCATCAAAGGCAATTTGGGCTTCTTTGGAAGAAAATTTGTGCTTTGGAGACTCAATACGAATGCCCTTGCCCTTGTCTTTTACAGCAGAAGATGTAGCTTGGACTGTACTGATTGGAGCATGAACACCTTCCCTTATGACAACTCCAGTTGCTTTTGGTGCAGCAGCTTGAGTTTCTAGGCTAACAGCTTGAGAAGCTGTTGGAACTGTTAGCCTAGAAGGTGGAACTGTTGAGGCTGCTTGGATTGATGTTGTTGGAGCTGCTTGGACTGATTCAGGAACCTCCTGATTCTCACCCTTTTTGGAAGCATTGGTTTGGTCAGGAGGACCTACAACCTTTACCCCTTGGGTTTGAATCAACTGCTCTAATTTCATGATCTTATTCCCACAGAGGGTAAACCCTTTATGGAGATAATCCATTCTTTTATTTTGAGTCGTCTCTGCCTGCTTGAGTGCAAATATCTGAGCTCCCTGTGCAGCAATGATGGACATTTGATATTCCAACATAGCTACAACAGGTTTCAGCTTGGGATCCGTTAACAGCATGAGTTGCAGACTAGTCTCAAGACCAGAAAACACCTGTGGTGCTTGAGACCTATCACTGACATTAACACCAGAATTAGAAACTTCTGGGCCCCTCTGTTCTTGGTTCTGGGGACTTCCAGCTTGTGTTTGCACACTGGCTGTTGCCATGGGTGTGGTCTTAGAGATGTTGGCACTGTCCTGTGCCTCTTTTGCAGAAACAGCAGTAGTGCCAGCCACAGAACCCATATGAACAGTCTCTGAAGAGATGTTCACCTCCTGAGTGAGGATGGGAGTTTCCTCAATTGGTTCCCTTTGTATATTCTGTGCAGAAGTGTCCTCCTTCACAGGGATATATGGCTCTTGACTAGGGGCTGAAGACGAAGGAGCTACTGGTCCCCTTTTCCTTTTATATAGAAATTTAAGTGGGCGTGATGGCTGTACAAAAGGATCAGAAGGAATTTGTGTATCATGAGGAGGGGGTTGGAGTCCTGGGGGTGTAGCAGTGATGATAGGCTGAGCCTGCTCAGGACCCTCTCCTCTGTTTCTTGGAATAATGTTCATCATTGCAGAAGGCAATGGAACATCAACGCTCAAAAAATTTGCACTTTGTTTCAAAAGTCTCTTTATGGAGGATAGTGAGTGCCTGTGGGAAACATGTATCCTTTTGTGTAAATGAGAAGTGGTGCAAGTGTGTGCAATGATTTCTGCCAAAAACCTGGGATACATAAAAAATTTCCCACTCTTTAGGGAATGATGCCTTAACATCCCCTGAAAAATCATGTTAGAAAAATTGAACCGTTGGCCTGTTGAAAAGCACACTAAGGCAGTGGCAATATTAGAAGAAAATTCTGACCAACCAGTTCTTTTTGGGCTCATACACTGCTGAATAATATGTACAAGGTATTTCCATTTAGGAGAAAAATGGGCTTTTAAGAAACTAAAAGAATCAGCAGGACCCATATAGCCTATATCATAAAGACCAGTATGTAAAGCATCAAGGGTTAGGTCTGTTATACCTGTGGCATCTTGAAGATGCAAATGGCGCCGAATGGATTCCTCAGTAATGGTGATGGGAGTGCCATCAATCTTGGATAGTATAGAAGGAATTCCATTGGAGGATTGAACAGTGGCATGATTCCAGAATTGTTCTATATGCGATATGTATATGGTGGGGTTTATATTGAGTGCATGATGGATATGGGAGTAACGAAGAAAGTCCATCATGGCATGGAACGGTTGAAGGTCTGAATGCTTTAGAGAGTAGGGAAGACAGTTGTGTTCCTTAACATACTCCATTGAAGATCAAACGAAAGGTTTAGGGTTTGCAAAGAAGTGTGTGTGAATCGTTCAGAGGGAAAAGAAAGGCCGTGGAAGAAATTTTGTAACTGGTAGTTACAACTGAACGAAACTGGGACCTTTAAAGGTTTTGAAAAGGTTGGGTCCCGCGCACACACATTTTAAAATTACCTGAATACCCTGCACACTTTGACAGATCAAGTGAATAACTAACAGTTCGAGAAAATGAACTAGCAGCTTGAGAAAATACTCAAGCTGTTAGTTGAAAATTATGTATCTTTTTAATGAAACAGTGACTCCCCCTTAAATAAGCATACTAAGTAGATAATAATGAAAACCAATTAATCCATGTTTACCATACCAATATTTGATACCAGGAAAGTGAACCTTCCTACATCAAAAGGTTTTGTAAATAGATCAGCTAACTGATCATCAGTATGTATTTTGGTAACTTGGATTAGTTTCTTTTCATTACAATCCCTTATAAAGTGAAATCTGATTTCTATATGCTTGTTTTTTGGGAATTTCACTGGATTTTGCACAATGCTAATTGCACTTGAATTGTCAATATAAATAGGAGTGGATAAGAAATTCATACCATAGTCTCTTAGCTGATTTTGAATCCACATTACCTGGGAGCAGCAGCTTGCAGCTGCCACATATTCGGCTTCAGTGGATGATGTGGACACAGTTGTCTGCTTTTTGCATTGCCAAGAGACCAATCTTGCTCCTAAGTACTGACATCCACCAGTTGTGGATTTTCTGTCAATGTTGCATCCACCATAGTCACTGTCAGAATAAGCAGTTAGTACAAGGGGAGAGTCTTTAGGATACCAAAGGCCTAAGTGGGGTTGCCTTTAAGATATCTAAAGATTCTCTTAACAGCAACCAAGTGAGAATCCTTTAGAGAGCATTGAAACCTAGATCACACAGACAGCAAACATAATATCAGGTCTGGAAGATGTTAGATACATAAGTGAACCTATAAGAGATCTGTATAAATGAATATCCACATCTATGCCATCTTTGTCTGTATGAAGCTGCTTGTGAGGATCCATTGGAGTGCTTGCAGCTTTGGTGTCTTGATACCCAAACTTGTCCAGTATGTCTTTCACATACTTTGATTGGCTTATGAAGAGTCCAGTGGGCTTCTGCTTGACTTGTAATCCCAGAAAGAAAGTGAGTTCTCCCATTGAACTCATTTGAAACTTTTTGTGCATTAAAGCTTCAAATTCTTTGCACAGACAGTCATTTGTTGAGCCAAAGATAATGTCATCAACATAGATTTGGACAAGTAGAATCTCATCTTTGATAGACTTATTGAAAAGTGTTTTGTCCAGAGTGCCTCTCTTGAATCCATTCTGTAGAAGGTAGGATGACAGAGTGTCATACCATGCTCTGGGGGCTTGATGGAGGCCATAGAGAGCCTTGTCTAGCTTGTAAACCCTGTCTGGATACTTGTAGTCTTCAAAACCAGGAGGTTGATATACATATACCTCCTCTTCAATTGTCCCATACAGAAAAGCAGACTTCACATCCATTTGATACACTTTAAAACCTTTGAAGCTTACATAGGCCAAAAATAGTCTGATGGCTTCAATTCTTGCTACTGGAGCAAATACATCATCATAATCTATGCCTTCTTCTTGAGTGTACCCTTGTGCTACAAGCCTGGCTTTATTCTTGATGACTATCCCTCTCTCATCTTTCTTGTTTCTGAACACCCATCTAGTACCAATTGCTTTCTTACCTTTAGGAAGATCCACCAGAGTCCATACATTCTGAATCTTGAACTGTAGAAGCTCCTCTTGCATAGCCTCAATCCAGGATGAATCTTTTAATGCTTCTGATGCCTTTTTAGGTTCTAGTTGAGACATGAAACAGGCATTCTCAAAGGCAGCTAGACTGAATTCAGGACCAGCTTGTTCAGCAGCAGCAGTCTCATTTTGAACCATTTTCCTTGTTTGTACAGGAGTGCTTGGGTCACCCAGTATTTGATTGAGAGGATGATACTTGTGAACTCTTAGTGTAGGCTCTCTTTCTGTCTGAAAGGAGGATCCAAGATTTGTATCATCTCCATCAGGACCAGAGAATGATTCAGTTTCTGGAACAGTATGACTTGAATCTGGGACTGTTTCCCTTTGAGTTGGAACTGTTCTCTCAGGACTTGGGAGTGGCATTTCAGTGTCTGGAGTTGTATCATGTTGGGCATTCAGGATCTCTGGAGGATCACAAGACAGAAGTGGTATAGTGGTGTAATCATCCCAACTTGTTGAATCTGCAGCAGTCTGAAACTTTGTGCCAACAGCTTGAGAATTTGTATTGGCAGCATGAGAATTTTTGTTGACAGCTTCAATCCTGTATGCATCAGCTTCTGCAGTATACTCAACAAAGCTCAGAGAATTTGTTAGTGAATCCAAGTCAAACAACCAATTAGGACCAGTGCCTTTGATATTTGCAGTATTTTCATTAAATTCAACATTGGCACTTTCTTCAATGGTTTTAGACACACTGTTATATACTCTATAGGCTTTGCTTTGATTTGAGTATCCTACAAAGAATCCTTCTTCAGCCTTACTTTCAAACTTCCCTAAGTGAGTCTTAGTGTGAAGAATAGTACATGGACATCCAAAAGGCTTGAAGAAAGCTATTAGGGGACATCTGTTATGGAATAACTCATAGGGAGTTTTTCCTTGTGATTGGACAACCTGAACCCTATTTAGAACATAACAGGCTGTATTAACAGCTTCTGCCCAGAAAGTCATTGGCAGATTTGAATCAGCCAACATTGTTCTAGCAGCCTCAATTAATGTTCTGTTCTTTCTTTCAGCTACACCATTTTGCTGTGGTGTTCTTGGTGCACTATATTGTCTAGCAATGCCTTTGGACTCACAGAAACTGTTTAGAATGTGATTTTTAAATTCAGTTCCATTGTCTGATCTTATCACCTTAACTTTTGAGTTGGATTGGTTTTCTATCTTAAGGATAAAAGACTTAACTAGCTCAGCAGTTTCATCTTTGGACCTAAGAAAGTAAACCCAAGTGAATCTGGTGAAATCATCAACAATTACTAAACAGTAAGCCCTTTTATTCAAACTCAAAACAGATGTTGGACCAAATAGATCCATATGAAGCAACTGAAGAACAGATGAGATTGAATTTACTTCTTTGGCCTTATGAGAAGTTTTGTGTTGCTTGCCTTTAAGACATGCTACACAATGATCATCACATATGAACTCCTTTTGTGGTAAGCCTCTTACCAGATTCTTTTTGACTAAAACATTCATGGACTTGAAGTTCATGTGACACATCCTTCTATGCCAAAGAGCAGACTCATTGGATGATGCTTTGGATATCAAACAGCTTAAAGTATTTGATTTAGATAACAGATCTGTGTCCAGACAGTAAACATTGTCCCTTCTTGGTGTTCTTAGTAAAACAAGATTTTCAGGAATTTTGAAATCTTTTGAAAGGACAATGCACTCAGAATCTGTAAACAGAACAATGTTTTGTTTGTCACAGATTTGAGAGACACTTAATAAATTATACTTAAGCTGTTCAACATACAAAACATCATGGAATATCATGTTGCCTGCATTAACAGTACCTTTACCTGTAACCTTTCCTCCTTTTGAGTTGCCTCCAAATGCAACAAATCCTCCATCAAAGCCTTTGAAATTTGACAAGCACTCAGAATTGCCTGTCATGTGCCTAGAGCATCCACTGTCCAAATGCCATCTTGTTTTATGAGGAGACCTGTGGTTGCCCTGCACAAATAACAGCTTAGTCAGTAGTGGAGTAAACCCAAACCAAATTGGTTTTGGGTTGGCCTTGTATATTGACATAACTAAACACTGTTTTTGACTTTTTGTATTTTGTGAGATCTACTGATGGAGTTTTTGGAGAGTATTTAGTGAGGATATGAGGTATCCAGTTATTTTGATCATCTTTTCTTCTAACAGTCTCAGATGATTCACTAGCAGTTCCAGATTGATGCTTAACAGTCTGATCTGTGATTTTAGTGCTAACAGCTTCAGATTTTGCACTAACAGCTTCAGAATTTGGCTTAGCAGTTTGATCTTTTGCATCAGCAGTTTGATCTAAGAATCTGTCCTTGACACACCATATTTGTTTAAAACTTGATTTAGGCTTTGCCAAAACTTGTTTTTGATGTGTGGACTGCTTTTTATTAACTTTTGAAAGCCTGTGATCAACTGTTTTCTTTGGAACTGATGTGGAAGGTTTTACCTTTGAATGTTTTGTCTGAGTAGGATTTGATTTTGATTGATTCACAGTCTGTTTTGCAACAGCTGGTTTATAAAAACAATCCTTGGCCAAGTGATTCTTCCTTCCACAGTGAAAACACCTTTTGACTATTTTAATTGGAGAACTAGATTTTTCTGACAATTTCTGGTTCTTGTTTCTCTGATTTCCTCTTACCTGCTGTTGTTTGGGAAACTTTTGAACACCATGCTTTTGGCATGTGCAGACAGGAACATGTTTACCTCTTTTATTATTCTTTGAGGAAGATGCAGTGTTACAGTTAGAATGTACAGAAACTTGTGGAGCAGCATTGCATACACTCATCTTCTCTTTCCCTTTCTTACTAGGGGCTTGGATCTCTATGGGTGCACTCATTGTTTTGTGGTCTTTCTCAACTGCCATAGACTCACAGTCTCTCTTTTGAATCTGATCTTCTTTTGATTCAGGACTGTTATCAAGGATAGGATCTACAATAATCATATACTCATCTAGTGGTTCATTGACAAGTCTATCAGCAACCTCACTCATTGGATGAATGTACTTGTTGTTGTATGGAGGAGGAGTAGCCCTGTATCCTATGCCTTCTTTGGGATTGACCTGAGATTTTACCCTATCTTTAAATTGGACTTCCATTAGGTGTTCCAGCTTTTGATTTGCCAACTTAAAGTTACCTAGATCTATGTTAACAGATTCTAGTTTCTTATTAGCTTCTAACACCTTTTGTTCAGTCTCTTCTACCTTTTTATTCAGAGATTCTATTTTCTTATTTAGCTCCTTTTTCTCCCACTCATGATATGTTCTATCATATCCCATTTGAATCTCATTATCTTTATAATCATTGATCTGTTTTTCAAGATCTTCTATGGCTTGCATGTATTCATATCTCCTTTCTTCCATCTTAGCTAGAGTTTTGCACATGCTCTCATTATGATCTCTGTACTTTTTAACCATATTTTTGCATGATTGAGAGCAGAGTTTAGAATTTACCTCAGATGGTAGTTCAGTGGAGGAGACATTTGATGTTTCTGCCATTAGAGCTTGATTCTGAAACTCTTCCTCTGTCTGATCACTCCAATCAAACACATTGTCTTCTTGGGAGACAAGTGCTGTTGATGATGATGTCTGATTGGGCTGTGAAGTCCTTGATGACTGTTGACCTTGAGATCTACATTCTCTGGCAAAGTGACCAAGTTTATGACATTTATAGCATTCAACTTTTGATTTATCAAAAGCTGGTTTGCCTTCTGGTCTGGCTTGAAAGTTGGTCCTTCCAGTTCTTTTAAGAAACCTTTTGGCCCTCATGGTCAGCATTGCATGTTGCCACTTAAAATCCATCTCTTCAAGATCATCTGGATGGATTTGTTCTAAATCTTCAGCATTTAGAGCAAATAGTCCATCATTTGCAACAAAAGCCTCATAGTGAACTTCAGCAGAGTTGCCATCACCACCTGAAAAGGAATCACTGCTATTAGATTTATCAGAAGACATAAGAGCAGTATTATGATTATAAGAAAAAGATTTCTTTTTAGCATCAATCTCAGTCTCAGACACTCTTAGACTGTTATACAAATCATCCAGTTCTATTTCATCAAGAGTGTCTTTTGTTCTCCATTAAGCAGCATAAACTGTCCATTCTTCTCCAAGAGATATGAGAAACTTTCTGTTGACTTCATCTTGATCCAGATTGACTTTTGCACTTTCCAGTTCACTTATCAGTTTGTTAAACCTGTCAAAAATTTGAGTAAGGTTTTCATTCTTGCCACCAGAAAAGTTCTCATACTGCTGTTTTAAAGGATCTTTTTGATTTCTCTTGGTACTGGCATTACCAGCAAATCCTTTCTCTAAAGCATTCCAAAGAGAATGAGCAGTATAAAACTTTTTGAACTGATGTTGATAAGCATTAGGAATGGCTATTTGTAAAAGTGTAAGAGCTTTCACTTCATTCATTCTAGCCTTCCTTTCAAGTTCAGTTTTTGGAGGAGTTTTGACTGGTTTTCCCTCATCATCAAGTTCTGGATCAACTACAGGAGGAAATTCAACGGCTTCCCATATGGCATAGTCAATAAATTGGATATGCTGTTGAATCCTGAGTTTCCACATCTCAAACTCAGTGGGCTTGAGCATAGGCACTTTGAGTCCCTGCCAAGATCCACTGCTGCTATTTTCAAATTCCATAGCAAAAAGATTAAAAATTTAAAAGAAAGTTTTCGACTTTGAAAAACAAAGAACAACCTGGCTCTGATACCACTTGTCATGATCTAAAAATAAATAACCAAGACTAAATGATTTGAATTTATCAGAGTATAAATCAATAATCTTGCTTTGAATCAAAGTTTAATTAAGAAGTTTGCGGAATAACACTTAATTATTTTAACAAAAGCTTTCAGAATAAATAGCAGATAAACACAATAAATAATCAAGACTGCTTGTATTGCTGAATTCAATGATTACAATCACCTCTAATCTGTTTGATTAGACGAAGAACACAGACTGTTCTTAGGGTTTTACAACCTTAGAGGCTTATGAAAACTTAATCAACAAAGCAATTACAGACTCAAATATGCAGAAAACTCCTATACAATAGAAAGACCTATTCTATGTATTTATATTGCTTCTTGATATGTTTCCTTGACGAACCATGACTTCTCTGATAGTAGATATGCTGGAATCTTTGAATATATATCTTTTCCTGAAAATTAGCACTTTCTGTTTATGAAACTGTTGAGCAGCTTGAATCACTTGACAGCATGAACAGAGCAGCTCGAGTTGATTTACTCTGGCAGCTTGAACACACTCATTGGCTCCCTATCCAATTCTGTGTCATCAAACCTTGCTGATGTGCAAGAGTCTCTTGAACTCCATCTTGCACAGCTTCAAAGTTTGTTGTTCACAGCTTCTGATAGGGAAAACATTGTCAAGCTAATCTCCCTTGCTGATACCCAATCATCTTCTCTTCATACCTGTCTTTCACAGCTTGCAGAGGTGA
Source organism: Centrapalus pauciflorus (assembly GCA_020465985.1). Taxonomy (NCBI): domain Eukaryota; kingdom Viridiplantae; phylum Streptophyta; class Magnoliopsida; order Asterales; family Asteraceae; genus Centrapalus; species Centrapalus pauciflorus. The sequence goes on along the minus strand of JAANYP010001485.1, from coordinate 148,034 downwards.
AGGACAACCTGGCTTTCTTAGTGAATAGCCTGGTTGGCCCCAAGCCTGCTGCCAAAACTGCTGGAAAGCCTGCTGACTTTGTGTCTTCAGGCAGACCATGTGTTGAAGGTGCTGGTCCATCTCCTTCAAAGGGGGAGAAGTCATCTGCCTCGAAGACTAAGTCTAAGGGGGGAGAAAACTTCTTCTCCTAAGGAGACATCAGTACCTGCAATACTTACTGGTCAACCAGCAGGACCATCTGCAACAGGTACAATGGAGGGTGCTTCGCAAACTGCTCAGCCTATTCAGGCTGAAACTCCAAACCCTACTCAGTCTAAGGGGGAGGAACTTATTCCTGAGGACAAGCCAAGCAGCAGAAGGTGGCATCTGATCTTACAAGAAGAAGAAGAAGAGGAGGAGGAAAGTACTGAAGCTGCTATTACTACGGCAGCTAAAGGAATAGAAAAAGCAGCAGTTGATCTCCTACAGCAGAAAGCAGCAGAAATCAAATTTCACAAATCCAGGGCCAAAGAAATGGGTCTTCCTATGCACAAATATTTTGAGTTTAGACAAGAACAGCTTCAAGCCCTGGAAGCTTTAAGGAAAGAAGAGGAATCTGCCAAAGCTGCTAAGTCTCTTGCACTTCAAGAGGCAACGAAAATCAAAATGTCCTCTCTTGAAGTGCAAAAGAAATTAATGGAAGCTGCTAAGGGATCAGCAAGAGAGAAGGAAGCAGAAAAAGAAAAAGGTGCTCTGGTCTCTGTGACCAAAACCCCAGTGCCTTCTGCAAGAGCTCAGTTCCACTTTGACAACCTGGCAAGAAGAAAATTTCAGGATGTTGCTAATAGAAGGATTGCCAAGGAAGCAATTGTCAAAGCTGTGCCCATATCAAGAAAAGGCAGTCAGTGGAAGTTGAATATAACCAGAATGGGTGCAACAGGCCCAGAACTAGAAACATATGACTTCACTGATGTTGCACAAATGGGGTACAGAGAATGGATTGAGTTGGCAGTTGCTCTAAGCGAGTCTAAGTCAGAAACTGCAAAGACTGTCAGAGCATTTGTCAAGAAGCTGATGAAGAGAGTGAAGAATCTTGGCCTGATCTCCAAAGAAGTCAGTGAAGGTGTCTATGTGACACAACCAAAAATAAAGGCCAGGAGGACAAGGAAAGACTCTGAGCTGGAAGAACTCATAATGATGATTGAACAAGGAGACTATGCTGTGGAAATCAAAGGAGTTAATCACAGCCTGCCCAAAGGAGTGGAGTTTGAAGAAGGCAAGGTAATTGAAGAGCCTGAGTTAGGGGCATTTTTTATAGATCCCTTAAGCCAGAAAAAGTGTTTTCAGAGAGCTACAGACCTACACAAAGTTGGTCTTAAGCAGCTTGCAGCCTTAAGAATTGCCAACTCCTTCAGACAGTCCAGCAAATGGAGAGCAGCCATCTGGGATGAGCTGAGAGGTTTTTATGACAGTGGTGAGCTTCAAGATCCGAACTTCATGTTTCTCAGAGTTGAAATTCAAGATCTGGAAGAAACAAGGGAAGAACTTGAAAGAACGTTTGAAGAAGGACTGCCACCTCCAGTACAGTGATGTCCATCTACCAATCAAGATAGGTGAAGAATGGAAGTTGTCCATCAGTTGGACAGGCTTACCATTATTTGCTCCCAACACCAACAGTCCACAATCTTTTGAACATTAGTTGTACTTTGTTACATATTTTGTAACTTTGCTTATTTACATTAGTTGTAATATACATTAGTACATTAGTTGTACTCTTGTAAAAACATGTGTTGTTTTATGTAATCAAGAATCAGTGTATACATAAATTGATCTTTTACTTTGATGTTGTAATTTTATTTCAGCAAATGTACTATAAAAATATATGGTGATTTTTGATAAGGCCAGCTTAGACTGGTTATTGCAAATAGGGGGAGATTGTTAGGCACAAAAAGGCCTCAGTCAAACCTGTTCTGCATCTGTGGGGGAGATTATTAATCAAACCTGTTGATGCTTTTGAAGGTTGAATTTAAGGCCTGTTATATGCCTTATTGAAACCTGAAAAATGATTTGCAATATCAGCCTGAAGCTGTTCTATGTGTTGCATGTGTTGCAACAAAGGTAGTTTTGCCCAAGCTGTTCAGTCTGCTGAACAGGCTGGACAAAAACTGTCTACACTGCTCTACACTAATGAGCAGCTTGGGCAGTTTACAAGTGTTCTGTTATTTGTGAACATAACCTGTTCTTTGTGAACAGGATAAACACTTTATGGAATATGTTTCCAAGTCCTCATGTAGTGTTTTTTACTACAAGATCAGTTTACAAAGTCGAAGACAAAGTGGAAATCAGAACTGCTCAGCCTGCCCAAGCTGTTCTATTACATGAAGAAAAAATGATATTTGAAAAAGGGTGACAGACCTTTTTCTTATATCAAAATAGGCCTTTACAATGGAAGAAAAACACAAAGTTGACATTCCTTATTTAGTTAAAGGCAATGCAACAGTAGACAAAGTGGAAAGACAAAAGTTCTGCCCACATGAAGACAAGTCTGCTTTTCAGAATGTGCAGAAAAGGTTATGTTGTCTTTTCAACAAGACTTTACCTTTTTCATTCCGTCCTATGAAGAAGCTTCACTTAGATACTCTGAGTGAGTATAAAAAGAATCTTCCAAGGATTAAAAGATTAAGCCAAAAAGCTAAGTGCTGAAACCAAGAGTGAACGTGCATTCAAAGTAAGTCTTTCATGCATGCAAGTCTGCTTGAATAAAATAGTACTCAGTGTCTAAGTTGTTCTTGTTCAAGCTATTCCTCAGAGTCTTGTAAACACAGTGAGTGATTCTTAGTGAGTGTATTCATTGTAACTAGTTTAAGTCTGTCTTAGGCTAGTTAAACATACTGTTGTGTCTGTCATCTCAGCTTGAACATTTCCGCATTCAAGCTCGTTTGTAATTAACATTTGTTGATAATACATACAAACATTGAGAAAATAGTGTGTAGTTTTTAAATTGTTGTATTCACCCCCCCTCTACAGCTTAAGGCTATATACTTGGGTAACCTTTCGGGACCTACAAACATGTATTCATGCATCTTGCATGAACACTAGGCACATTTGTCTTTTTCTCTATACTTTCTTTAATGTTTTTCATCTTTTCTTCTATTTTTTTAAAAAGAAACACTTCTTGGATCTTTATGTTCGTAGATTAATCATTAACGACATGAAATATGTGAAAAAAATGATGATAATCAATGATCAAACAAAAGTCATGAGCAAGAAGATGCTTGAAAAACTCTAAAAATATACATGCATGGTGAAGCAAGGTTCAAACACTAAAAATGCCAAACTCTTTGCAGAATAGTTGGGATGAATGTGTTATGAAGATACCTCACATCATATGGTATAAAATATGAGCTTCAAAAGCACAAAATTTCTGATTATTGCTCAATTTTCAAGACTTAAACTTAAAATGGTTAACTACACAAGAAATGAATTTCATCAATAGTAGCACTTCTACAGAACATTTCCAATAAAACCAACTCTTTTATACATTAAATTCATAGTTAAATACAACCCGTTCAAACTTCCCCAACTTAACCATTGATCGTCCCGAGCAAGCAACGAAAATCAGACTTTTAAATATATCGGGTTTATCAAGCATTAAAGATATAACAAATTCATTCAAACGAACACTAGCTTTCATAAACGCGTTAATGTTCAAAGACACGAACTATATTATTTTCAGATATAATGTGACATCTCTGCGATAACGTATCAAAAATTTGTCACCACCATCATCCTTTTCTCTCTAGGTTACAAAATTGAATTCACGTGGGTCACTGGACCATCTTTTTCCTCGATGCATGTAACTAGCTGTTAGTCTTTCTTTTTCTTTTCATATTTAGTCTTTTTCATGCAATATCGGTGTTTTTCATTCAAGTTTAACGTGACTTTCTAATTGATCCATGTAACAGGATTTAGGTCAGCCACTCCAAGACGAGTTGGCCTTAGGGGACTAGGCATTATAGTACCCTTCAGACTTAATTTCCTGAATCAATTAGGCCACACTTGAATTGAGACTTATTCGTGTTCGCTTCCTCCCCCATATTTCACGAATTAATAGCGGCTATTGGAACTTTTGTTATATATTGCTCATTACTGCACATTATATCCTACTTCTAATTCAGTTCACTTATTTGAAATCAAGTGTTGATGACTCTTTGTGATCTGTCTAAACTCATTTAATTATATCTTTTACTTGAAACCGACCTAACTAACATCATCATTTTTAAGTCGCAAGCTTAACAACAAGGAAAATTATAGGGAAATACATCGAATTATCTACCGTAGCTACTTTCTTGCTTAATCAAATCTCAATAGAAACATGCTTTATTCAATAAAAATCACACATAATGCGGTAACTTAAATTACTTATAAATAGGAGCCAGGGTACCTAATTCCCGTGGTGGAGGTGGATGCTGTCTGGAAGATGCTGTTGTAGAACTCACTAAAGGGACCATCATCTTCTCGTGCTAACTTGTCTAAACAAAGAATGTATCTTAGAGGGTTAGCAAGATAAAGATGCTTAAACATGAAGTGTTAAATCTCTTGGATCTAATTTATTTACTTTTCTTCAAACTTCCCCAACTTGAGTTGAAAACTCAAGTTTAACTAAGATCAACACTAAGAACGACACCTTTAATCTTTATAACTGAGTTATTTAAACCTTAAAGTTCTCATTTTTCGTAAAATTTTTCTCGGTTCCACGATATATAACGTAAAAGCATAATGCGTCCCTCTCCCCAACTTAAAGAATTGAGCGCCCTCGGCACGAAAATAATTATGAAACGGGAAAAAATTACGAAGAAATGAAACATCGCGTGTAGCATCTAAGCATCGAAATATACATCATGATGTTCAGCATGTGCAATATAGTATTAGTGCATCACACGATTAGCTCATAATTAGTGTCTTCGCCCCTCGGGATCATCTACGGATTATGTAAGGTTCTTTCCCCAACTTAGTTGGTTACCGTATGTGACATTTATAATGGATTCAAGCTTTAACGCAACTAAGTGTTTAAATGACGACCTATAATTACTAGCAAAAAAAAAAGAAATGAAACTACTTAAACAGACTTTCGTGGTTAGAACGATTGAACTTAACATGTGCAACAAGCCTTTAAACCCCTCGGTAGCGCGAGTAGACGAGTTATAGTCTCGTGAGTGTTTCTATAGAACACACCCACAAAGTTCACTGATTTGTTTCAAGAAAGCGCTAAGTTTAATGTCTTCAGCCAGACAATTGGTTCCCTAATATTCAGGTGACATCTTCTAAGACCATTATCTAACAAGATATCACCTCTTTATCAGCCCATTGTACGAACAACTTAAGTCGATGCCCATTGACTTTAAATGGCTCGCCATCTTTTTGAACTTTTATTTCTACCGCACCGTGGGGGTAAACGTTAGTTACAGTGTACGGACTGGACCATTTACTTTTTAGTTTTCCTGGGAAGAGCTGTAGACGTGTATTAAACAACCAGACTTTGTCACCTTTGTTAACCTCCCTTCTTTTAGTTAAACGGTCATGGAAAGCTTTTGTCTTTTCTTTTTATATTTTAGTCCTTTCATAAGCTTTCCTACGTATTTCTTATAATTCCATTGATTGGTGTTTTCGGTTGATACCGGCATTTGTGAAGTTGAGATTTGTATATTTGATTGCCCATAATGCTCGATGTTCTAGTTCAACCGGAAGAAAACATAATTTCCCGGCCAGTAATTTATAGGAACACATGCCAATAAGAGTTATGAAGGCAGTGCGATACGCCCAAAGTGCATCGTCTAGTCGTGTTGACCAATCTTTATGATCTGGTCGCACTGTTTTCTCTAATATGCGCTTAATCTCTCTATTGGACACTTCTACCTGTCCACTAGTTTGTGGATGGTATGGAGTTGCGATCTTATGGGTGACTCTAATATGCTTAAGTAGTTTGCTAAAGTACATGTTCTTGAAATGTGAACCCCCGTCGCTAATTATAGTTCTAGGAATTCCATGACGCGAAAAGATGTTCCTCTTAACGAACTGGAAAACTACCTTATGGTCGTGAGTCCTTGTGGCCTCAGCTTCTACCCACTTGGAGACATAATCTACTGCCACTAGGATATATTCAAACCCACATGACTTAGGGAAGGGTCCCATAAAGTCTATGCCCCAGACGTCGAATATTTCAACAATAAGAATAGGTGTCATGGGCATTTGGTCTCGTTTCGAGATACCTCCAATGTGTTGACATCGTAAGCATGATTTGGCAAACTCGTATGACTCTTTAAAGATGGTCGGCCAAAAGAATCCATATTGTATGATTCGATGGTCTGTCTTTTTGGCAGTAAAGTGACCTCCTCATGCATACAGATGTGTTACACCCTGCTACCCCGGTTGGCAGCGAGACGTGACGAATGCGGAAGCGTAACCATAATCATAACGAACTACCACTACATGGACGTTTTCAAAAAATACATCGATTTAACTTTAAAATAAGGAATGTTTTACAAACCAACATAGATGTAAATAGTTCGCAAAATACAAAGGTTCAAATACATAATTAAAAAGTTTATAACCATGCAAGTAAATCTCTATTGGTTGATGAAAATATTGTGACACCAAAATATTCGGAAGCCTCAGGTTGCTACCGATGAATGCGCATGTCTTAATTACCTGAAAATACATGCTCAAATACGTCAACATGTTGTTGGTGAGCTCATAGGTTTACGCGAAAAGACCAATTGTATGGACATTAACAGATGAGTTAAATTTATAAAGCATAAATTCCACGTATGTATTACATAAACCATCAGATAACCGAAGCTTAATTAAATGAGTTTGCCCTGTGTAGTATCCCCGACTGTAATACCGTATGTTAAATATATATGCATTCCACTGTTAGCAGATAAGACTAACCTGAATGGGGGACATGACTCCTGATAGATCAATCCATAATATATTCGCGCTTACAAATAAATGTAATTAACGGTTCATGATATGAGGGCTGATGTATCCACATAAACACATGTGTAATACATATAAGAAATAAACAGTTTTGATGTCCATATGAAAATAGTTTAAGTATTTCCACCCCAATAGATAGTGAAAATAGGGATTATGAAGACTCACCGTAAGTCGATGGAAAAATCGAGCGTAAAAATGAAGGTTTGCGTTGTTGATGAGTGACAACACCGAACGCGTTTAACCGAGTCCTAAATGATATGAGGGACTTAATAACTCCCATATATATGATAATATGTATGTATAAAAGTTTTTATATTTTAAATCACTCAACTTTACAAGTTTATAAATAAAACTCAACTAAAACGTCAAGTTTATATATATGTATATATATATATATATATATATATATATATATATATATATATATATATATATATATATATATATATATATATATATGTATATATATATATAGTAGTGTACCCGTACAAAGCGGCGGCGTCAAATACTTTACATTTAGATAACATTTGTTTCATGGAATGAATAAAAAAATTAGAATTTAAATATTGGTTGTTGATATGTTTGGTGGTGATGATTAAAATAGTTTTTAGGATTAACAATGTAGGATAGAATGTAATTCATGTACAGTTTGAAATTCAAGTCGTGTATGAGAGGAAAAGAATATCGAATTTGTAAAACAATAAAATTTATAAAACCAACCAAACACACTTAAAGAAGCAATCATCATTGCCAAATTGAAAACAAACAAATATAGGAAGCATCTGACAGTAAGGACACATACAAACATCTGACAGTAAGTGCTAAATTTTGAGAGACCAAAGCTTTTCTGGTTGATAGAAACATGGGAAGCACATTACACTACTAAACATTAAGAGCTAACTGTGATACCGCAACTTATAATAGCTGCTGAGCATATATTGCAGAAGATGCAGACCCCTTCTACACATTTATCTACCATAACCTTTCAGAATATTGCAACACAATGTCCAATTAACTTGGCTTAGATCTGATAGAACTATTAGGACCTTTGCAACAATAGTCTGACTGTACTAAACTCCAGATGCACAACAATCGTCTAACTGTACAAAATAGAGCTTTACTCCAAAAATAAAAACTTCAACATAGCACACCTTGACTCATAGGATTCATTGAAGCTGGACATCAGATATTCACTCATGGAAAGCAGGATTAGTATCAATTTATTGTTTCTGTAACTTCAGTTCCAAAAAAAAACAATAAACAATCAATTTATTGTTTCTGGACATCAGATAACCTTTCAGAAAATTGCAACACAATGTCCAATTAACTTGGCTTAGATCTGATAGAACTATTAGGACCTTTGCAACAATAGTCTGACTGTATTAAACTCCAGATGCACAACAATCGTCTGACTGTACAAAATAGAGCTTTACTCCAAAAATAAAAACATCAACATAGCGCACCTTGACTCATAGGATTCATTGATGCTGGACATCAGATATTCACTCATGGAAAGCAGGATTAGTATCAATTTATTGTTTCTGTAACTTCAGTTCCAAAAAAAACCCATGATCATCAAAACTACCATAATTCAAGTGATTATCTTGCATGCATACTGAATCAAACACATTAAATCAATTAAAGGAATAATAATAGAGATTGGTTGCATACCTGTACACACTCTTTTATTGCATCCAACATGCTTAAGCAGATTTCAGTCACTGGTTCCTGACAGCCAAACAGTAAATAAACATTAATAAGTTCTAGGCTTACAAATAAATGGAGGTCATTGCACGTATTAAAACACAAATAATACGCAAACTCAAACCAGATGAAGTGGAGAGTTGCAAAACCAACCTTATGAAGAAAGAATACACTATATTTAGAATAAGATAAATGAGTGAGAGAGAATGTTGAAAATGAACCTTGTGTAAAGCATCTACTAAAGCTGGTATGATATAGTCAGGCAACTGTTTTACATAGCACTCATTTGGAGTTGATCCAGCTAAATTAGCTTACTTCATACTTAGAGATAGGGGTGTTCAAAAGAAACCGAAAAACCGAGCTGGACCGGTCAATCCGAAACCGAAAAACCCGACATATGACGAACTGGTTACGGTTTTCATTTTTTATAAACCGAGGGTAACCGAACCGAACCGAACATACACATATCACAAATATTTACATATAAATAGATAAAATTCAAGCTAAAGTATTATATTTATAGTTTCATTTTAATTAAATATTTGTTTGTTTAAGTAGTTTTATGAAATTATTAATGTAATTGATATATTTATTACGAATACACTTAATTTTAAGGAACAATCAAAGTTTAAAAATTTATATTTCTATACTTTTATTATTTTTAAAAAGATAACAACTATCCGAAACTGTCCACAAACCGAACCACATATAACCGAAACCGAAACCGTAAAGCGGGTAACCGAAACCGAAAATACGGTTCACACTTTTGCTACTAACCGAACCAAACCGGTCCATGAACAGCCCTACTTAGAGAGCACACTACGGTCCAGTGTCAAAGCCCATGAATCAAATAACATATTGATTTGTTTTAAACTCTAAATTCATTATGAGAAACTAATTTATCATCTTTTTGTTGTTGCAGCAGAAACTCAAATAACAAAACTACTACCCTCAAACTTCTAAGCAATTCTCCGAAATAGAGCTTCTGCAATAGTTGTCTTACCAAGACCCCCATTCCCCATATCCCTGCCACACGTACATCTTTTGTTGCTTCTGTATCCAATAGGAAATCCAATGCATCAATTTGAGATTCAATACCAATTAGATTATTCTCCAGACCGTAAGGTTTTATATTGTAGAAGATATCTTGAACATTTAGATTCACCACTACACATTTAAGAGAAATCTTAAGAAGTAAACTATTACGGAATTGTAGAGATGAGTAGTTCTGGATAAAACTGAACATTTCAGTGAACTCTTGGTCTTTAGAGTTGGACCACAATGACTTGAATAAATAGATTAGATATAATTCTTTCCACCTGGTCACATAACGACACACACAACAACTAAAAATAGTATGAATTCACATGTTGGTTCAATTTGGTCCAAGAATGACATACGTAGACAAAATAATATACTTTTGGATTGTCCATCCTTCCCAACTGAACATCCCCTGCCCATCAACCTAACTAAATTCAATTTTGAATCTTTATCCACTGGAATTTCAAAACAAAAATACAAGGGATAGAGAGGTTAGTCCTTGCCCTACACTGAATCATTAATAGACGGCAGATGCCATTATGGACTTTGGGCCAATCCTGACTGTCCACACACAGGGTGCAGTTGATCAAGGTTTGTTAAAGGAGGCAAAACTGAGAGACAATAACATTCATAAAAACTAATGCAGCGTTCTAAAATCATTTCAACACCAAAATTGTTAAAATCATTCTTTTTTCTAAATGTACTTTTATGGGTTTTCATTTTCTATTTGAAAATTCGTTCTTTACATGTTTGGTTTTGCCTCAAAACATTACAAAAAATATTTTAAACTTTGATTCAGTGATGTACAGTCATAGAACATTGATTCAATATTCCAAAACATTGATTAAGTAATCTAAAAAGCATTGATCAATATAGTAATCTAAAAAATTTATTCAAGCATTTCATCAAAACCTCACACCCAAATTAATATGTACTTTCTAATCAATATCACAGAGGTAAGTAAAAAAAATCCTGCAACTACTATTTTGAAATTCAATTGTCAACAGGAAATTCATCCACTCATAGATCAGATGAAAAGCACAAACAAAGATAGCGTCAAATTTTATAAGAACTAAGTGACTTTGACAGAATAGATTTTTCCGCCAGATCATGGTGATAAAAAAACAAAAATTTTCAGCAGTCAGATTCAATTGCCAAATTCTAAACACCTATTGGTAATTGCAAATAACTTGCATGTACTTCACAACTTAAGCACCAAATAGCAGTATCTAAAATGTTTGAGAATAAATCAGAAACATCATCCACAATGGCAATTCATAGAAAGAATGCAAGGTGATGGTTTCTAACACAAAAAAAATGACACATATGTATGATTTCACCTATGGATAGACAAAGCATCGACTCACTTTTGAGGGCATCTTTATCATTATATGGGGCCGAACCTGAATGTACTCCAAAATCTTCCACTTTACGTGCAGATTTTCATTTTTCAAGTCAGTGGCTGTCCCTGTTGCTATCAAGATCAAGATCTATGAAATCCTGATCGCTATGTCTCCTATCCCTGCTCTCTTTTTCAACACGCTTTCTCTGCTCGGCTGCTCCTTGTGAAGTTTCACCATTGTTTTATCATCCATATCAGGGTAATCAACACTTGGGTCCCATTAAACATGTGGACCATTGATCCTGTCTCCCCGACCTCGTTGCTAATGCATAAGAACATTAGTCTCTTAAATCTTATTTAACACCTACTTACACACACATGTAACAAACACAAATATGTTGAAAATGAATTATCCATATTACCTTATCCGTTTGTGATGACCTGAGTGGAACCACAGCTGAGCTCCGCTCATCATAACCTTGATATGCATGCCGACCAAAAGAAGCATGATGTGCAGATGCATCAGCTGAGGTAGTGAGGCATCTGGCAAAATTCTTGTGAACTCATCAACAAGATCTGGATGATCATTAAAAAGTGAGGCAAACTGCATAGATTGCAAACAGTATTAAGTAATGCATAGTGGATCAATGAAACCAAAGCCAAATCTATATACCATGAAATAGTTTTGGTAGAAGTTTACAGAAGTTCACCTCCTGATAGACTTCATTGATACCCTTGTGTTCCTTCCTATACGATGCCCAAAAATGATTTATAAACATGATCATCATTTCGAAAATGTTTCTGCACAGGAGTGGCTGGATTATTAAATTCTGAAATTCAAACTAATGTTGTACGTTTCTTTCACCAAATAGAAAATACATTCCCAGTTTTTCCAAAACCAAATCTTAGTGATCCTCAAAATATGTATGCTCATACACGGTATATAAATAAACACCAAACAGAAATATATTCAAGATCAGCAAGAAAACTTACCTCCCGTATTTGCTGAAAAGGTACTCTAGATCGCAGGAGAATGTCTGTTAAGACAAATGGCCAACATATAAACAAGTAGTACTATATCAATCGTCCTAGCGAGGCATTTTTACCTGCTTTAATAAAGTTAAACCAAAGTTCAGATATAAACAACAAGCATAGATAATCTATGACTATGACTCTTTGTTAGTTGGAGGTCGTTGTTCCATGCTTGCGGCTTGTTTGGTCTTTTTAGCCTTCTTTGATGTACAATTTTGAAGTAGATCATATGCAAAAAGAAAACTTCCATGTGAAACAAAAAGATTTCAACTTCTTTATTATAAGATTTTAACCAAGTCAAACCTTAAGGGTTATAAATCCTAGATTTCAATCCCTGTTGTTGGATCTTCAACCCACTTCATATAACAAACCGTAAATATTTATTGTTCAAAATGCTCCATATCAAACACACCCATTCGTTAATAAAACATATAACTACTCAAATGAGCTAAATACATATAACCAGTTGTAACAAGAAAAAAAAAACCATATAAATTAGATCTGCTTGCAATCAACAAGAAAAAAAACCATATAAATTTGATTTGGTTGCAATTCACAAGAGCATAAAACTATCTAAAAATCTGATATCTTTACCATGTTTAGACATCAAAGTCGTCTTTCAAGTTCAAAACACCCAATTAAACAATTTTTAGCCCAATCAACACATCCATTTTGCATTTTCAGCCTTAAAATGAACATAATGCCACTAAAATTATACTTCATATTGCAGCAAAAAAAAAAAAAAAAAAAAAAAAAAAAACACCCTTGATAGCCCCTTTTACACACACGCACATGCATATGATATCCCTCTTTTCATATCAAAAAAGCATCTTCACAACCCCTTTAATACATAGAAGAGAATGCTGCAGCAACAGGCCCATAATTTTCTGCTTTTGATTTCTCTAAATAAATGTAGCTGCATCAAGATTGATTATCAAATAAACATAGAAGTACATATTTAAAATCCTTTTAATCTAATTCAATAAAATTCCCATCTCACATTCTTAATTAGCCAGAAAAATAATGAAGTTATAAGTTAATTACAAAGCTCAAATTTGTTGGCATTGTGATCAACACCAATGGCCTAACGTGTGCATTAAAGCAAACATTACAACCAATAGCTGGATGCTACAAGCTGGAACAAAGTAACTAAATTAGTATAAAAATAAAATCCAAATAAATAAACAGATCACATTCTTCATTGCAATGCATACATGTGAAAGAAGACTAAAATCTAGTCATTAAAGACCTAAACCCCACTTTAAAGACATGGTGATTGTCACAACAGCATGTTGAACTCTGATTTTTGGGAAATATCTTGATTCCCAAAACCACTTAACATTAACCACCACCAATTATATTGGTGACAAATCACAAATCACTAATGAGAGGGGGTACTCTAGATGCAATGAAAACCCATCCCAAAGCACAATGGACATACAAAAACCAAAAACCGTAACTAAAAAACATGCAAAAGACAACTTCATATTCAAGTTACCCTTTGAGTATTGCCAAATTGAGAACAAATTCATAATCAAAGAAAGACACTATCTTAATCATGAATAGGGAGAAAGATATACCGTGTAATTAGCCTAGTGTTCTGGATTTTAGGCTTTCTAAATCCAACAGCAGGAGCCGTCACAAGAATACAATTATGTCACCAAGGACTTGTGGTTCCTTATTCCAACTTGCTTGCTTTCCGTCAACATTACATCCACTACAAAAAAAATCATACTCAAATTGATAAAAATCATATTTTAAGTAACACAAATTAAAAACAATGAACTTTTGATAAATCTAAACAAATACCAGAATAATCACACTAAAGTAGACGCTAACGAGAAATCCCCAATTAATCAAAAAAGTATGCACATTCTTTATCTATTTGAAGAATACACCACCAACTATGTTTTACAGTTTAATGAATGCATGTAAATTTAAAAAGATTCATAAAAACAACATAATAGATGACTAAAACAACAAAATCAAACATTTTTGAATGCTCAATCTGCAAGTTATAAAACCCTAAACTCAAAAATTACAAAGACATTCTTTAAAGAAAATATGAGCCACTCATGAATCATAAATCAAATACATACCTATATTTGGTTGTTGAACAAGACTAATATATCTGTTCGATGTAGCGTCTTTCTCATGTTCTTGAGTATGCCCAAAAGCACATTCTTGTTAGATGATTTCTCAATAAAAAAACTAAAAACAAGAAAAATATATACAAATATTGAGATGCATTACAGGGTTTCCGCAAAATCAAGTTGAAAAGAAGCAATTGTAGTACATCACCACGTAGCTTCAGCCTCTTCTTTCATTGCATAGGTAGCTTCGAGTCCTGCTGAAAGAGAGAGATGCCTTTCTATCAATAAATAACACAAACGAGAATCAACATTTTATCCTACTGATAGCAGAAGCATTTTATCATAATCAAAGCATTTAATAAATATCAGTTGCATTCGAAATCAACATTTTTTGGAAAAATCAGCAGAATCATTTTTCCATTTTATCGAACTGGAAAAATCAACATTTGAAATCAGCATTTTAAGGAAAAACAGAAGCATTCAAAATCAGTTGCTGAAAGTATTGAGCGTAGTGAACGAAAAAACAAAATCAGTTGCTGAAAGTTTCGAAGAAGCAAGAGTGGTCTCAGCTAAAAGACTTTCAGCACCAGGGAAACACCATCTAACCTACAATGTCTCCTTTTTTGATCTTGAACCCCTCACGCAAGAATTGCATGTTTTACTTTTTTTGGAACGTCATAGCTCACACACACTTCTCCTCTTTGCTTTAAAAATGGCCACCACCGCCGCCGCCACGCGGCTCTCTCCACTCTGTAAATCCGTCGACAAACCACTATCCACCTTCGGTAAACTTTCATTGATACCTCTCCACAAAACCTTATCGTGTTCCCTCACCCACATAATCATTTCCAAAACTCTTGCGACAAACCCACTACACGACCCAGAAGCCTCACGTCTACGCTACGTAGCACTCCATGCCCTCCAACGCCGCTGCCAAGAAGGCGCCGAAATTGTCGCTACCACACCCGACGGCATTCTCAAATCCATCACCGGCGTCAGACTTGTCTCGGAAGTCTCCAACCAATCGAACTTCTGCCATGGATTTCAAATGGTGAAGAGAGAGAGTTGAGGTTCAGCTTCTAGAAACATTCTGTATCAGAGGAAGCGTGAAGTTTGCGTTTCAGTTCCCAAAGAATTTCTTTCAGAGGGAGCGTGCGTTGTTTTTTTTCCATGTTGTTGATTCCCCATGCGTTGCATTACTCAATAAAATAAATACCTGTATTTCACTTTTGCTTTAAAGGTTGTACCTTAAGCTTTATAATAGGTAAGTCTTAAAATTCAAGAACTCAGTTTTAAGGAGTTGTACATTATGCATCATAAATGGTAAAAAAATTAAATGCTTTATTAGTAGTAAAGATATATATATATATATATATATATATATATATATATATATATATATATATATATATATATATATATATATATATATATAAACGTTTTTCGGCCTATTTTGAGGTTGTTTTCGACCAAGCTCCAAAACGATTTGGGCTTTAGTTTTCTTAGTCATAAAACTACTATATACAAAGAATTTTTCATGGTCTCCATTTTTCGAGGTGTTTAGGTTGCGAAAAAAACTCGTTAAAAACCCTATGTTGGTCATTTTTGACCTGTCAAACTTTCGGGTTCCTAAATAATATTTGGGAGTTCAAAACTCCATATTTAATTATGAAAACCTCCAGATTTTTTTGTTAAGACGAAGATCTAAATTCTGAAACAAGAATCAACTCATTCCGTTAGGTTATTAATTAGTTATGATTTTTCAAATTCGACGTAATATTTCTGCCGAAAATCCGTATTTCATAAATTAGATACAACTTGTGATTCTTGTTTTTATTCAAAAACCACATGTATAAAAGGTTATAAATCACAATTTTATAACTTGTTTTCATAATATTTATACTTACATAATGTTTTTATATATTTATAAACACATTTGAAGAAAACAAACTTAAAACAAAACTAGTGATTTATAAACTTGAGTTTTTTTATGAAACTTGTTGTTGTTGGGGATTATATATATTATGCAAGACTTATATAAACATAAATATTAGATGTAATGAGTTAGTATTTACTTACTTTGATGTATTAGGAGAATAAAAATGAGTAGAAGTTGAGTTCATGAACTTTCTTGCACCAAATATGCTTGAAATATTGCAAGAACACAAAGTAGCAAATTTTGGTGCTCTTGCACCCTTGTGGCCGGATCAAGAGAGGAGAGAAAAACATTGATTTTTGTTTTGCAAGGTGTGATAATGAATGAATAAAAGAGTTCAATTTATAGAGGATGAAAAGTGTTGTAATTATGAGGATTTGATGGTTGACTGTAAGATCTCTTGTGAATGGAAGAGGGACGGTGAAAAAAATTTGATAAAGATAGTTTGTGTATTATAAAAAAGAAGTCAAAGTCTATGATAGTATCCCCTAGGGGCCGGCCATCATATGTGTTTACGATGTATTTTTTTTGTATAAAAGTATTTAGAATGTATTCTTGTATTTCCCTTTTTATGTGAATTCATAAATACTTTGCAATGCATATGTTTAATGAATTGTTTTAGTCTTGCATAATTAATGTTACGTAAGTGTATTAATGTATGATAAGTGTTACTAATCTTAATTTAATGGTCCTCTATCCAAAATCTCTCAATTCACGACCAAAGGTCTTCAAGGTCTATGGTACATCTTTTGGAATATCTTGACCAAATGCATGACAAGGAAAGCCTCTGGCCATGACGCTGGAAGTGTGGTTATGCTAAGAATGTTCCACTCCTTTGTAATTGATAGGCAATTTGACTACGAAAACCTCGTCTGGGACGAGATCAGGGAATACATTCAAGATAAAGCAGATGACATTGAGAAGAATAAATACATTCCCTTTCAAAGATTTTTCCAACTCTTTGTCCGATGTTTCATGGAAACCAATCAAAGGACAATTTTTTCGAGGTCAAAGAATCCGATTTATCCCGTCTACTCCTTGGGATTTCTGAAGCCTCATCTCATACAACAAGGCATTGTGGTTCGTCCTCTCCCACGAGAACTCTTCGCGCATGCTGATCAATCTAGTACAAGAATCAGAGAGTATTTACGACTTCATTATCCAGCTATGGCTGCCCCAACACCGGGACAGCCTTCCCAAGCTGGCAGGAGTGAGAGTTCTAAGAGTTTTGAGGGTGCAGGGGGAGATGATACTTCTGATAGTTCTAAAAGTTCTGAGGTTCAAGAAAGGAGAGAGAGAGTAGAAATATTTGATGGAGCTGGGCTGGAAGTGATGGCTGAAGAAGAAGCAGCTGCTGCGCTGTCACAAATATGGCAAGTTGCAAAACAGCCAAGACAGGCCATCCGATCGAAGTCAGCACACGATGTTCCCGCACCGGGATCATCTCCAAATCTAGATATCCAGAGTGTGCCCGTAGCAGAAGAACGTTTAAGTCCTACCGCCCAGCATACTATTATTGATGTCTAACTCCTGAAGGGGCGGTATAGGACTTGGATGGCGCAGAGATGAACTTAGACACTGAGCGTCAGTTCAATGAGGATATGATGGACTTCTTGTAACCTAGTCCAAGAGAGCAACAATCAGGGAGCACCGAGAGGTTAGTGAGTGCAGAGGGTGAACCCCAACCAAGCCAAATCCGGGAAAGTCACTCTAAGTCAACTAGCCCAACGGCCGAATGCACACCCCAACCTAGCCACTCACTGGTCTCTCAACAGACAAGTGTTTCAATTGCGCATGGGGAACTTCCTCATATTGCACCACTGTCTCACTTGGAGACAGGAGGTGTTGAAATCCGACGATCCCCGCCCCGATAGTCACATTCTTTGTTGAGCACAATTAGTCTAACACGTCATTATACACACTTTAGGACACCTGCTACAATACATGATGTCTTCGTGACATCTGGAACTTCCGGATCCGCTCACACTACAAGTGGCGGAAATGACGGAAGGAATTCCAGCCACAACTACTATTACGTCAACTGTGACAGCTGGACACCTAGGTACTACACCTGAGGTGGCAACGGGGGATCTACTTGAACCCCAGGTTACACGAGCCGACCTGCATGCTCTAAAGGCATACGAGGAGGAGAAGTTTGGGACTATCCTTCGTCTTCTTAAGGGTAAGGATCAAGCCTCCTCCTCGGTGCCGCCACCAGTACAGGTTCCTCCTACTCCCGTACCAGTTCAGAGTGATGATCTTGTCACAAAAGCCGACTCGAGAGCATTTCATGCAGAAATCTCCACCCTTGTTAGTTCTCAGGTCGAGGCAGCTACGGTTTCCCTGGTTCAATTGTACTCCTTGCTCGAATGAAAGTTTACTGAGTTACAGTCCCAGTTATCAGTAATGAAACAGAGTTTGGCAAGCCTAGAACAATCATGCACGCCCGCTGCCCATGGTGTTAAACGTCATCATGATGACCCTGAAGATGAGGGTCCTCTTGAGGGGGAGAAAAGGCAGCGGGTATCTACACCTTCCGAAGCTGTCCTAGTAAGTGAAGGGCTACTAATTTCAGCTGTTACAGGGGAAGCTCAGGGTTCTAAGGGATTAGAAAAGGCCACAGAGTCTGAAGCACACAATATTGTTGATCTGTCTCGCGCTTTGATAGTATATGAGCCTTCTGAATCTACTCAGAAACCCTCCAGTCACGAAGTTATTTAAATATTCTCTGTCAACTATGATGATGATGAGCTCCTCATTCCTAAAGTCAAAACTACATCTGAAAACCTAATTGAAACCACGACCTCTCCCATTCCCTCATTGACTTACCCTCAACAGTAGACGCATTTAATGATAGACTCGTTCGTACAAAGCTAAAGTCAGGAGGGTAAGAGACATTTTTGTTTCTTCAAAGGTAGGACAGTCTTCTACAGTTCCAATCTTCACTGAAGAACAATTTGCTCAAAACCAAGTAGAATGGGTTGATTCCTTGGTCGATGGGGGTCTATATGAAGCAGAAAAGGAAAAATGGAGGGCCTTGACAGTTGAAAAAGCCCAGGAATACCTTAGCGTTTCTCAAGAACCAACTGGATGGACAAATCAGGCCGAGAGAAAGAGAGAAAAGAAGAAAGAGAGAAAGAAGCACATCAAGAAGATGTATGATGAAAATCATCTCTATCCGTTCCTCGAACATCATTTGGACTTCATGTTTTCTAAGGAAACGGTTGGGAAGATTTCTAAAAGGTGCCTCCTAAGGCTCGACGAACGTCCTAGATCAGAGAAAATGGAGTATGAAGTTGTGATGATCAGTTCTGCTTATCAAGTAGAAATGGTCAAGTCTAAAGTTCGAATAAAAAAGATCAAAGACATCTCATGCCATAAGATTTTTAAGATTTGGTCCCCATCCTTTACTGTTGTCCGTAAAAACAATGATAAATCTATGTTTAGTGAGTCAGATTTGGATAATCTTGAATTCGACGATCTTGAGTGGTTGTTTCTCCGTCTGAAAACGGCAATACCAAGTAAGACACACACCTGTGCTATAATGGCGGTTCTCTGCAGTATGCGTCGCATCTCCGTGACTATGATCGGTAAAGATTTCCAAATGGCCGTTGAAAACCTGTGTAGTCGTGTAGGAGTGGCTGCTCCTCGATATGAGTATCCACAAATACACCTCCACCCTTAATTTAAGGTTCTTCTAAAGCCTGAACATGGAGTTATGTTATGCAACATCAAGATAGAAAAGTGCTTCATGAGATTCGAAGAAATAGCTACCTACTCAGATGCAACTTAAAGACTGATCAGAAATGGCCTTTAAAAGAAATTTGAGCAAGACAGTCGTTTGCCTTCTCACTTCGTCTTCCACTAGAAGAAAGTAATGAGATAAGGAGAGGCATTGAACTGACTGATGATCGTCTTACTCTCCTAGAATACATCAGACGATTTGAGGTCTATATACAGCTGAGGCAAGATCTATGAAGTTTCTGAAGTGTTAGCTAGAATTGAAATAGGGGGAGAATTGTTAGACTTATTTATTTCAATTTCTAGGTAATAACTTTTGTTTTTAATAATTTACTTTCATTTATTTATTTGTTTATGTAATGTTTCAAGTTCAAGGACCTCTTTTGTAATATTCCCATAGTCTCTATGGATATAAAAGCCATATGAGTTAGAGGCTTTCAGTTGTTGAATGAAGAATTGTTTGCACTGATATATTTCTCTCTCAAGAGCTTTTCATCTTCTTCATCATATAGAGTGTTTGCATTGATAAATCTGTTTATGAGTTGCTCTATATGTCATGATTGTGTAACATCTGGGAAAATCAAGCTTTCAAAAGATTTCTGACATATTACATCTCTCAACTTTAAATAACCATATCTCACTCACTATACCACCAAATGATCTGATTCTTTTTCTGAAATTTACTTTAATGAGTAATCTTTCCAACCCAACTGTTTTAAATTAAGTTTTAGGTATACAAACGTAATTTTACAAATTATGTGTGCCGAAGAGACAAATCTGACATAAACCTTATTCAACTTCTAAATAGCATAACTCTCTCATAAATGCTCCAAATAACTTGATTTTTATTCTGAAATGTCGTATATTGAGTTAGCTTTCCAATGCATATGGTCCCACTCAAATCTAATGAGCTTTGACTCTCCAAACAGTCCATGCAATAAAGGTGTGCAATCTGCTCAAACTTCTCGACTTCTATTTTTGTATAAGGTTTAAAGTGGACTTAAACATCTTCAAAATAGTGAATCTTATTAGGGGTGTTCAACAAATTCCGAAACCGAAAAACCGTTCCGATTTTAAGGTTACCGAAACTGGGTTTTCTATTATTTTCGGTTTGGTCAACCGAATCGGAAAAAATCTTCGATTTCGGTTTAGGTTCACGATTTTGATGACGGTCGGTTAACCGAAAAACCTAAATAAATTTATTTTTATATATTTCTAATTTTATGCCTATAAATATTAACATTTATCCCAACAATAATTTATCAATATAACTTATTTATTAGTCTACATTAATTTTTAAATTCAAAACAAAAAATGTACACAAGAACAATTTTGTTTAGAAAGATTATAAAATAGTTTCTTGTTTCTATTAGATTTTTAAAGATAATATTCAATATTTTAAAGATATTATATAGATTATTTATAGTTTTATTCATCGCTTTTATAATTTTAGACATTTAAAATTTTTAAAAACTACTTGTTGATGTTTTTTAATTTAAAAATTATTTAATTAAATAAAAAACGGTAATTGGCTAACCGAATAACTGAACCAAAAAAACCGGTTAACCGGCTTTTTAAGTTTAGGTTTAGGTTCATGAAATTCTCGAACCGCTATCTCCAGTTAACCATCCGAAAGGCGATTTCGGTTCGGTTAACCTTCCATGAACCCCCCTAAATCTTATGCCAAAATTTTCTTAAAACAGAGAGCTTTGACATACAAAAAAATCTACTAGTCATAATGATTTTCTATCCTATCAAAAAGTAGATTCAAAACTGAACATAAAATTTGGACAAAAACTATTTTTGACTTGATATGCTTTACAATCATTATTTTATCTTTATTTGAACTACTTTACAAAAACCAATCAACATTCCTTTCTTCCACTCACTTATTATTCATATTAAAATCTCATGCGAAATAAAAACCATCCCAACACAAATCATGCAAAGATTAGAAATAAACAAAGGGTATTGTTTGAAATTATAAAGAAGTTAAGTTTAAACTATGTTGTAGTATTTAGTTATGAAACTTACCTAGAATCATTGTAATTATCATAGGAACAAAGTAGTGGAAGTACTTGTAATGCATTTACAAAATTTACCTAGGAAACTTCTACATCACGATATGAGTATTCATGCCCTTTTTACTATTCCTAATGTTTTGGGAGAAAAGCATGTTACCTTCTTGAAATTTATGACATATACTTTCAAACTTGTTTATCACCATGAATGCAAACTCTTTATATACATACAAACTCGTTTAAACTATGCATGCAAACATGGTTGTGGTTATGCTTTTGAGATTTACAAAACATTGTCATATTACTTTTTGCGCTTGGTGTGATGTAATCTTGATTAATGAATGAAACCGGAACACCAGTCTACTCATTAACTCACTGTATCGAGTCAAAGATAACTATTGATATCAATACTTGGTGGCCCCCACTCACGGTGTACAACGGGGAGTGCTTCTTTCTCTTACTATACCCATAGGATTGGGTACTTGGACTTAGGTTTGAGTCAAGGGTGTTTTTCACTAATTTTACGTAAAATGGGATATCATGTGCAATTCTACGCAACCACCAACCAAATTTTCATATGTTTTATACCATATACAATAAATTGTTTATTGTTACATAAACCCGTGAACTCACAAACTATTTTCAATAGTTGACAGTGTTTAGCATTGCTTTTCAGGGGGTCAAGCTTAAATCGGATCACCACGATATGAATATTTTGGTGTGCTTGGAGATGTCATCATACTTTTCATCAAGCACTTTTATAAATTGTGTTTCGATATGGTTGTAACCATAAAACTATTACTTTTATTTCGTATGTAAAACTTTTATAATGAATGGTATTGAATCATTAAACTTATGCTATGATCACAACATTGTTACATCTCGTGTTTCCGCGTTTGCGGGGTGTGACAGTTTTTGGTATCAGAGCCTAAGGTGTCGTTTGGTTCACTGGAATCCGAGGGAATTGAAGGGGAAAGGAATCCAATTCCAGTCAATTCATATGTTTGGTTCAACTATAAAAGGGAATTGGATTCCATCCAAATTGAATTTTCCAATGAATGAAGGAAAATAACATTCCTTCACAGTATGGATGGAATTCAATTCCTTTTAAAAGTAGAAAGTGGTCGATTACAAAAATACCCCTTATGTTCAACACACTACACTACACCATGTCCTGTATTACACCTCCCACCCTACCTACCTACCCACCCCACCTATACCCACCCTACCATACCCTACGCTACCCTACCCCACCCACCTCTAACCCACCTACCCGAACCCTACCTATTCTATCCAACCTACTATTACCTACTACCCACCATACCTAACCCTACCTACCTACCCACCCATACCCAATCTCATCCTACCCTACCCCATCCCTCCTACCTCTAACCCACCTACCCCAACCCTACTTATGTTATCCAACCTACTACCCACCATACCTACCGCTACCCACCTACCCATCCCACATCCATCATACATTACCCACCCCACCCCACCCCACCCGACCCACCTATCCTACCTACGCTATCCAACCTACTCTTATCTACTACCCACCATACCTACCCATACCCACCCACCCATCCCTCTTCAACCCCAGCCACCCTACCCTACCCTATCCATCTCATCGTATTCCTGCTTTATAGACTTATCCACCTCTACCCACCCACCTCTACCCACCTATCTCTACTTTACCTACGTTGTCCAACCTACTCTTACCTACTACCCACCATACTTACCCCTACCCAACTACCCATCCCTCATCCATCATACGTTACCTACCCAACCCACCTTCCCTTACCCTCCCTACCCTATCCAACCTACTCTTACCTACTACCCACCATACCTACCCTACCCACCTCATCCCTCCCATCCGCCTTACCCTTTCCATCTCATCCTATTTCTACCAACAAATTATGAAATTGTATTCCAATTTCATTTTTAGCCAACCAAACATGATTTTGATTCTAATTCCAATTCCTTGCAGATTCCAATTTTCCTTAACAGATTCCAATTCCTTTTAAAACATTCTGCGAACCAAACGCCACCTAAGGTTATAGAGATTACCAAGTTTTTCATTAAAAATTTTTTAACTATAACCATTAGCTCGAAACATTGTTTATAAAGTATTTTACATATTAATAGTTTAACTAAGTTAAGGGTAGCATCATCGGATCTTAATTAGACAAAACATGATCACCTTTGTTTAATCAAGAAAAGATGATGCATGACTTAAAGTGGTTACATTAGGAGGATATTTTAAAGCAATTTTTATACTACAAACACAATTATAAAATTGCATCTTGTGTGTGTAATCATTGCATATTGTTATCAACGCCCTATTTATGCCATTAGGAGTGTTTAAGCATACATGATTACATACGTAAGAATATATTCAAAAGTTGATATAACCAAATGGGTGGTGTCTAGGATAGTCATTTCGGCTTGGTTGTTGGATTTTCCGAAAGGCATATGCTGAAAGGATCCTGCCATTCGATCGACCTGACTTGCCATTCATTGTTGGTAGTCAAAAGAGGATATTATGCATTCTACACTCTTATGCTGAAATACTTAGTGATTATGTACACAAAACATATATGTTTATACCCTTAGTAATCGGATATGTTTATGGCCTTAGTGAGTAAGTATGCTTCAATTTTTTTTAGCTATATGGAGTTATCTGATTAATCCCGCCTTAGCCCATAATACTCACCTATGAGTGATTGGGAGGAATCATCTAAAACTTACGAGACTTCTGATGAGGAGCTAATTAGCAATCATACAGACTGCGCTCGGCTGTAAGGCCTATGCCCCACTGCCACGTCAAGGACACCGAATCATACATACTAACGAAAGAGGGTTCTGATTCCCAGATTAACCAGAGCTGGACTAAGCGTACCGCCACTAGCAACATCCAATCCACCCCCGATTGCCATAGGAAGACCTATGACAGAGGTTGTTGGGATGACTCATGAGGGAACCCAACAGCTCGAGGCCCTTGAAGTCTGAACTAGACTACGTGAGAGGCACTTTGGCACAATAGGCTTATGTGCAGACAAGCTTAACAGAGATGGTCGACCATACGATGACAGCCTTGGGGCAAGCCAAGTGGAGTGCAGACGACGCTAGGGTGGAGGCTAGACTAGCTTTGAGGACGGAGGAGTACTTGTATCGCCTTATAGGAAGGATGTTTGTGATGCTGCTTCTACTTCTTCTACTGATTTCCCTCTCGAAGACATGGTTCTAGAAGACTAGTAGTGGGATTTTTTTTTGTTGTTTAAATCAAATGAATGAACTTAGTTCATGTTTTATTTTTTTCGTTTCTAGTAATGTAAAAAAATTTCAACCCTAAATTTTGGGTATTTTATTTAAAACATGGTTGAGAAATTTAGACTGTTCTTATGATCTTGTCAATATAAAACTCACAACTCATGCAATAGTTTATTCTAAAAGTTTGATTCAAACCATTTGCATAAAAATTAATGCAAATAAATTCAATATTCTTAAAGAAGCATGCAGCCACGAAGAGCCAAAGGCAACACAGAAATCAACCCAGAGTTAGATGAGATCATAAGACAACACATTCGTGATGCCATAACCAACATCGTCGCTCAAGTCAATGCAGGCATCAATGCAGGACAAGGAGGAGGTCTGAATCAAAATGTTGAAGGAAACAATGAAAGGGATATCAGTCGTAATAAGACTTGGGGATCTACTTATAAGTCTTTTATGACTTGTAAGCCCAAAGAATTCTCTGGTAAAGAGGGAACCACAAGCTTACTATCTTAGATTGAGAGCATGGAGTCTGTTCTCCACCTCAGTCAGTGTACGGTAAGCTGCATGGTCGAATATCTTGCGGGTCAATTTCAGGGAGGAATATTAAGTTGGTGGAATCTTCAGATCCAGACTCGGGGAAGAGATGCTGCTAATAAGATGACGTGGGAAGATTTTAAGGCACTTTTAATTACGAAATTCTGCCCGAAGAGTGAGATCCAGAAGTTAAAAACGGAATTCTATAACCACACAATGATTAGAAAATATGTTGAGAACTATACATCCCAATTCCACGAGTTATCTAGGTTGGTACCGCACATGGACACACCGGAAGAGAAAAGAATCGACCGGTATCCATTCTTCTTACATTTATAGCGTTGAACTTTTCTCATGTCAGGAGTAAATTTCTTTGTGTTGCTATTATGTTCTTTCTTGAAATAATTTTGTGAGGGTTCATGATTCTTTCTTTCTGATCTGAATATATTACTACCTCGACCTCGTGAGTGGTTATATTTATATCTACCACGTCCTCTAAAGTGTTGACTTCTTCCTACATGTTGTGTAAACATCAAGCTCTCTTGACTATCAACATGCTTATCTCTTTTGAGTTTCAGTCTCTCTTCAAAATTTTTTAGTCTGCCAACAGCTTCATCCAATCATTGTGTCTAGGTCTGAGTATTGTTCTATAGATGCAACTATCTGTGAAAACTTGTCTGGTACTGCGTTCAATAATTTCTTAAAGAGTACAGGGTCTTCATACGTTAACCCTAGGCTTGCTGCCTTATTAGTAAGACTAGTCATCTTCATGATGAAAGAGTCTACTCAAATTCTATTTTGAGTGTTTGTAACCTAGCTTGTGGAACATGTTCTACTCCTATGTGTCTTGTCTATAATGTATCTCATACTTCTTTTTCGGTCTCAAACTTTGAAATAAATAACAACTGATCTTCTAGAAGTGCTTGATAAATGTCAGGATCTGAACTTAACTACCTAAGATTAACTGATTTGAATTGATCAGAGTGTAAACCAATAATCTTGTATTAAATCAAAGTCTAATTAAGAAGTTTGCAGAATAACACTTAATTACTTTAGTAAAAGCTTTCAGAATCCATAACAGATAAACATTAATGAATAAACAAAATTGCTTGTATTGCTGAACTGAATGATTACAATCACCTCTAATCTGTTTGATTAGACGAAGAACACAAATTGTTCTTAGGGTTTTACAACCTTAGAGGCTTATGAAAACTTAAACAAAAAGCAATTTCAAACTTAAATGTGCAGAAACTTGATTACAATAGAAAAACCTATTCTATGTATTTATAATGCTTTCTGATTTGTTTCCTTGAAGGACTCTGACTTCTCTGATAGTAGATATGCTGTAATCTTCGTGTAAATATCTTTTCCTGAATATCAGCACTTTCTGTTTATGAAACTGTTGAGCAGCTTGAGTCACTTAGCAGCTTGAGCAAAGCAGCTTGAGTGAAATTACTCTGGCAGCATGAACTTTTATACTAGCAGCTTGAACTTCTTCAACTAACAGCATGAACTTTGTACTTAGATAGAAATTCTACTAACAGTCTGAGAAGTCTAACTAACAGTTTGAACAACTTAGAATATTTCCCAACAATCTCCCCCTAACTTAAATTCTTTACAAAAGACTTTAAGTTCTATACAAATAAGGAAATAAAACAAGTAAACTGTTATTTACAAACCAAAGCTTTCAATAACTTACAACTGTGCAAGTTTCTGATTGACTGCCTTCAAAAATTCTTTCTTTAGATCTTCTCAATCACAATATATTCTCACTGATCTCATCTGAAGTAGCATAGCCTTTGGAACATCATAAAATTCAAAATTGAAGAACATACCGGATTCATTTGCAAACCTGATTCTGTAAGTCTTTGATTTGACAAACAGATCAACTTGTGCAATTTTCATCTCCTTGGCATCTTCTATATCCTTCCTTATTGACTCAGGATCAAAGATGCTCTGCAGATCTTTAATGGCTTGCTTTACTTGTGGGAGGGAAGATCTAACTTGTGTTGCAGTCCCAACATGATACATTCTGGTGAGCTCATCTCTGGTCATCCCTTGGACCATATGCATCATACTTTTATATTCTTCCTCAGGACCAGTTTCTCTTCTTACTACAAAATGATATCTTAAGACAATGTTATCCATTGGCTTAGCATACCAGTAAGTAATAAGAGGTTTTGAGAAATCATGTTGGTCGAGGGACTTTTCAATCTCCATCACTTTTTGCAGCTGATGCTCAAACAACACCCTTTTAACCTGATTAAGCTTTGCTTGTGAAATTGTATCTGATTGAGGAATAGGAGCAGCAGCTTGAACAGAAGGAGCAGGATCACTGACAGCAGCTTGAACATTACTTATACCAGCTTGAGCTGGATCTTGTGATCTTTGGACTTCTTGGGAGACTTTGGCTACCTTACGTTTTTCCATTTCTTTGTCATGGATGTCTTGCAGCCTTTCTGTGCTCATGGACTGAGCCATCTTCTTTGGGATGCCAGCTGAAAAGGCAAAATTAATCAAAAATCTTCTATGCTCAGCCTTTGAATGCCCTGTTGGCATTTTCCTCTTCCTTTCACCTTGCTTGACCACAAACCCTCTTAGGTAATCACCTAAGGTTTCATCATTTTGCATTGGGGCATGGGTTTGCTGGTCTAAAGCCTGATCTTGTTCTTCTGCTATTTTTCTGGCAATTTCAGCATCAAAGGCAATCTGGGCTTC
The DNA here is from genome assembly GCA_020465985.1 of Centrapalus pauciflorus. Classification (NCBI taxonomy): domain Eukaryota; kingdom Viridiplantae; phylum Streptophyta; class Magnoliopsida; order Asterales; family Asteraceae; genus Centrapalus; species Centrapalus pauciflorus. The sequence continues at coordinate 119,618 of JAANYP010001485.1, read as the reverse complement.
TCTAGTAGAAAATTTGCACTTTGGAGACTCAATGAGAATACCCTTGCCCTTATCTTTTGGTAGCAGAAGATGTAGCTTGGACTGAACTGATGGGAGCCTGAATTCCTTCTATTATAACAACCCCAGTTGCTTTTGTAGAAGCAGCTTGAGTTTCTAGGCTAACAACTTGAGAAGCTGGTGGGACTGCTAGCCTAGAATCTTGGACTGTTGGAGCTGCTTGGACTGATTGAGGGATCTCCTGATTCTCCCCCTTTTTGGATGCATTGGTTTGGTCAGGAGGACCTACAACCTTTGCCAATTGGGTTCGAATCATTTGCTCTAATCTAATGATCTTATTTCCACAGAGGGTGAACCCTCTGTGGAGATAATCCATTCTTTGGTTTTGAGCCACTTCTGCCTGTCTAAGTGCAATAATTTGTGCCCCCTGTGCAGCAATGATGGACTGATGATATTCCAACATTGCTACAACAGGTTGCAGCTTAGGATCCGTCAATAACATGAGTTGCAGACTAGCCTCAAGATCAGCAAATGAATGTGGTGCTTGTGATCTATCACTGATTGAGGGATCTCCTGATTCTTGGTACTGGGGACTTCCAGATGGTGCTTGCACACCTTCTGTTGCCATGGGCATGGTCTTATTGATGTTGGCACTGTCATGTGCCTCTTGTGCAGAAGCAACAGTAGTGTCAGCCACAGAACCCATATGGACAATCTCTGTTGAGATGTCCACCTTCTGATTGAGGTTGGGAATGTCCTCAATGGGTGCCCTTTGTATATTCTGTGCAGAAGTGTCCTCCTGCACAGGGTTATTTGGCTATTGTATGAGGGATGAGGAGGAAGGAGCTCCTAGTACAAAATATGTCTTTCGTCACGTTAAAAAATCGTGGCCATAGACCTTTGGCCACAGTTTTATTTTTCATTCAAATTGTGACCAAAGGTCGCATCACTTTTGGTACCTTATAGCTACATTTAATATTCATGACTAAATCACATGTAAAACCGTGGCCATAGCATAAAACCGTGGCTATATGGTAACAATTTCTATATAGTTGTTGTCACACCCTGCTACCTTGGTTGGCAGCGAGACTTGACGAGTGCGGAAGCGTAACCATAATTATAACGAACGACCACTATATGGACGTTTTCGAAATATTACGACATTAAAATTTAAAAATGTATTAATGTTTTACAAAATGAAAGGAATGAAGTTCGCGTAATACAGAGATTCTGATACATAATTAATGCGTCCAAAAATAATGCAGTGAAATCTCCGTTAGTTTTCGAAATATGCATGCGACTCCATGAAATGCGGAAGCTTGAAAGTTGGTGTATCCGAAGGCACACTTGACTTAATTACCTGAAAATACATACTAAAATACGTCAACAAAAATTGTTGGTGAGTTCATAGGTTTACGCGAAAAGACCAGTTGTATGGACATTATCAGATGTGTTGAATTTATATAATCAAAAATTCCATGAGATGTATTACATAAACCATCATGTCACCGAAGCTTAATTAGAATGAGTTTGCCCCGACCAGTATTCCCATACGTAATACCGTGTGTTGAATATATATGCACCCGCAGTTAGCTAAACCACTAACCCGAGTGGGGGACATGACTCCCAATAGATCTATCCACAATATATTCGCGCTTGGAAACAAATGCAACTAACGATTTCATGATATAAGGGCGGAAATCACATATGTAATACATAATAGAATCGAGAAGTTTTTGTGTCCATATAAAAACGAAGCATGTATTTCATCCCAAAACATAATAATGTGAAAAATGGGACTATGAAGACTCACCGGAATTGCGATGGCAAAATATGCGCAAAAAAATGCAATGTGCGTTGTTTGATGGGTGATGAAACCGGAGGTGTTTAACCGAGTCCTAAATGATAATAAGGACTTAATATCACTAATATATGATAATAGGTATATTTATAGATTTTTATGTCTTAAATCACCCAACGTTACAAGTTTATAAATAAGATTTGCTTAAAACGTCAAGTTTATATATATAAAATTTTCCAGCTTTTTCGGAGGTTTTTCGGCCTACTTTGAGGCTGTTTTTGACCAAGCTCCAAAATGTTTTAGACTTTGGTTTTCTAGGACATTAAACTACTATATACAAAGGATTTTTAGAATCAAGAACGGCCATTTTTCGAGTTGTTTAGGTTGGTGAAAAAGCTTGTTAAAAACGCTATGTTGGCCATTTTTGAGCTGTCAATCTTTCGGTTTCCCAAATAATTTCTGGAGGTCTTAAACTTCAAAATAAATTATGAAAAATTACAGATCTATAGTTAAGACATAGATCTAACTTTTGAGACAAGAATCAACTCATTTCGTTGAGTTATGAATTAGTTATGATTTTTCAAAGTCGATATAAATTTTCTGCCGAAATTCCGTAGTTTATAAACTTGAAACAACTTATGATTCTTGTTGTTTATTCAAAGACTACTTGTATAAAAGTTATAAAAGTTATATAACACATATATAACACATGTTTTCATAATATTAACATGTTTATAATGTGTTCATATATTCATATGCACATTTAAAGAAACAACATAAAAATAAAAACTAGAAACTTATAAACTTGAGTTTTTATGTAACTTGTTGTTGTTGGTGATTATATATATTATGCAAGACTTATATAAACATAAATGTATGATGAAATAAGTTAGTATTTACTTACTTTGAAGTATTTGGATTATGATTTTGAGTAGAAATTGAAATTCTTGCAAGATATGCACCAAAACCCTTGAAGAACACCAAGAACACTTGAAGAAAATATGAAGAAAAAAGTTGCAAGTTCTTGGCCTTGCACTAGGCCCTTTGGCCGATTTTTCTAGAGAGAATGAGAGGGTGTTTATGCTTTGAAGGTGTGAATGAAATGAGGAAATGAGTCCTCTATTTATAGAAGAGTTTTAGTCTTGCAAATGATAATGATAAAGGTGGTGTCTAATACTTTACCAACATGTTGGAAAAGTAGAAAAAGTGAATAATTCTTTTCAATATTTTTATAAAAAGTCAAAGGGACACAAAAGTGTGTTCCCTTGTGTTGTTGGCTGATTTCTAAGTATTAAAATGATGTATTTTGTTTTTTTTTTTTTTTGTATAAAAGTATTTAGAAATGTATTCTTGTATTTTCCTTTTCTTGTAATTTCAAAAATACTTATGGATGCATTGTTTTAATGAATTGTTTTAGTCTTGCATAATTAATGTTAAGTAATTGTATTAGTGTATGATTAGTGTCACTAATCATAATTTAATTATATACTTAGTTGAATTAATCCCTCATATCGTAATTCGATCGGATTAATTGATTTCCCGATTCATCGCACCAATGAATTTGATTCGAATTGAATTGAATTTCTTCATGAACCTTGTTAATCACTTTGGTTAATTTCTAATGACCACCTATTAGGTTATAATTGGCCATTAAATACTAATTAAGTCGTTGTTGCTAACCTGGTTCAATGCCGGATGTTACAGTCTCCCCCTGTTAAGGGAATTTCGTACCGAAATTTTATCCTGTTTCCTCAGGGGTATTGTTACTTAAGAGTAGATGAGAGTATCTTTGCTTAAACTAGCCTTTGCATGCCTAAGTGGATTGTGGTCCATGTCTAGAATTCCATCTGACCTTGAGGATGGGTATACAACTGTGCTTCAATCCTTTGACCTTACGGTCCATGATTTCAACCGGCCTTTTGGTGAAGCGAAGTTTATCAGTTAGCTGGATCTCTTCCAAGGGGGTAACAAGTGTCTCCTCTAACAAACACTTCTTCATATTTGATACATGGAAGGTATTGTGCATGCTACTAAGCTCTGGTGGTAACTCTAAACGATAAGCTACGAGTCCAATTCCCCTTAAGACTTTGCATTGCCAATGTATCGAGGGTTTAGTTTTTCCTTATTTTCCTAATCGTATCACACCCTTCCATGGCGAGAGTTTCATTGGTACTCGTTCTCCTAATTAGAATTCAAGGGATTTTCTTCCTACATCTGCATAACTTTTTGACAATTGCGGGCAACTTTTAGTCAGTTCCGCAATCGTACTGTCCTTTCGGTAATTTTGTGAATGATCTTAACGCCAATGATTTGGCCGTTTCCCACTTCTTCCCAATAAATCGGTGATCGACACTTTTGCCCGTAGAGGGCCTCAAACGGAGCAGCTTTAGTACTTGAGTGATAGCTATTGTAGTACGATAATTCCACTAAGGCAAATAAGTATCCATTACACAGGCTCTTAATGTACGTTCTAGGGTTTGGATCGTTCTATTATTCTGACCATTGGTCTGAGAGTGATATGTGGTACTCAGGTCCCGGTTTTTATCCACAGTTGGCTATAATAATTGCCAAAAGCTTAGCTGTAGATCTGCTATCCATATCAAAATGATTATAATAGGCACTCCGTGTCCGGAGACGACTTCCTTGAGGTACGTTTGGACTAGCTTATTCATCCTGATGTTCTTCTTGATTGGTAGGAACGCGCGGATTTTGTTAGGTTGTCGACTATTACCCAAATGGTTTCTGATGGTTTATCTTAACTTTGGAGCGTGTTAGGAATTTTCTGACCGATTTGGCAAGTCATTCTTCATGATAGGCCACCCGTATAGTTTCTTAAGGTCATGATACATTTTATTGGATCCGGGGTGAACGACATATCTTAATTTGTGTCCTTCATCCATAGCCAGCTTTCTTATTCTACCAAACAGAGTAATCAGATTCTATTCATGAGATACCGATTTTTATTAGCCCTTATTCTAAACTATTTATCCACTTGTACTCTTAACGGCTTAGCTCCTTAGTTTTCCTCAGGTGATAACGAATTTTCACGGTTGCCATTACTTATTAGTTCCATCCAACGGTACTACTTCGTATTCGACTCTTTCTGGTTCAAGACGTGTTGGAGGCTCTTAGGGTCCGTGAGTGTAATGCACTTCTTACCGTACAACTAATGTCTTCAAGTCTTAAGGGTAAAGACTACTGTTCCAAGATCTAGATCATGCGTTGTGTAATTCACCTCGTGACCCTTAAGTTTTCATGAAGTATAAGGTATGACCTTATCTTTCTACATCAGCCCATTGTGTGAAGTGTCATAGTAATCTATAAATTTCTCGTTCCTCTTAGGTGTGGACAAAATAGGCGCGCTGCACAGTTTGTGCCTTAATAACAGAAATGATATCTCTTGATCCTTGCTCCAATCATACTTAATGTCTTTTCGGGTCAGTTTTTGTTAGAGTTCTGGTGATCTTTGAGAAAATTGCTTATAATAAGTGGCAAGTCGTAAGGACTGTTGTATCTCTATGGGGGTTCTAAGAGTTGACCAATTCCCGATAGCCTCGATCTTTGCGGGGTCGACTTGGATTCCTTTACTATTGTTCACGTGACCGAGGGATTTCACCTCTCCTAACCAAAAGTCAAATTTAGAAAGCTTAGCATATAGTTGTTCTTTCTCCGATAATTCCAGAATCAGTCTTAAATGTTGCTCGTGCTCCTTCTCGTTTCGCGAGTAGATTAAAAGTCATTCATGAATACAATCACGAATTTGTCTAAATAAGGTTTGCACACCCGATGAGGTCCATGAGTATCGTTGGGGACACTGGTTAATCCAAACGGCATTAATAGGAATTTATGATGACCGAGACGGAATCTGAAAGCTGTCTTTGGAATATCTTTCTTGTGAACTCTAACCTGATGATAACCAGACCTTAGGTCGATCTTCGAATATAAGCTTAATTCTTGGAGTTTTGTCAAACAAGTTTTTAGCTTATTTAATTTCTCGGTAAATGCTGCACATCCCGAAAGTTCCATCCTTCTCCTTTATGAACAAAACTGGAGCTCCTCCAAAGCGAGGAACTCGGTTTGATAGACCATTTATCTAAGAGCTCCTACAGTTGGTTGGACGATTCTTACACTACTGATGGGGCTAATCGGCATGGTGCCCGAGCCATTGGTACCGCACCTGATACTAGGCCAAATTTTGAATTTAATTGCCTCGATGTTGGGTGTTCAGGTAAGTGTTCTGGAAAAAAAAAACTTTGGGTAACCATAAATAATAAGGATATTTTCGAGCCGCTTTTCCTTTGGCTCCCTCTCTGTCAACATTTTAGGGTCCTAATGCTAGGAATGATGCTCACTTTGGTAATTCTTGTTTTGCCTTGAACAGTAAGGACCTTCTTATTAGCTAAAGGTATATGAACCGTCTTCTTGTGGCACACTATTTCCGCACGATTTTTCGATAGTCAATTCATGCCTATGACCACGTCAAAACTTCCTAGTTTGACGGGCATCAAGTCTGTTTCAAAGAGTTGGCCTACTAATTCTAAGGAGCATCCTCGACTTATATTATTTGTCTTAAGCCTCTTACTGTCATTAACTTCAAGGGCATAAGTGACACTTAATGGTGTAAGAATGGAATTTATCTGCTTAGTGAACTTAATGGATATAAAGCTCCTATCAGCACCAGTATCAAATAGTAGAAATGCATAAGTGGTATCTAATGGGGTAAGAGGATAAGTCTACGAGTTTGAAATTTCTTAGGCAGGTAGTCACAGCTTTATCTTTTCCTACGCAGAGTTGTAGTTAAAACTTAGTTCCTCATAAAAGTTCTTGATACTTAATCTTTGTATAAGATGTGGTCAAAAATCTTCTGATAAATTCTTAAGCCTTATTTACCCTAAGATATATCAGATAGTAAAGCCTAGAGAAAATACTATAAAGAGATGCCTCCGGGGTTTCCTCGTACTCTAGGGCGTTAAGTCGTTGGGTTAGTTCTACATTACTGGCTTTGCGCTCTGCTAGGCGTTGACATAATTTGTCTATTCCGTCTTTGTCGAATCGCCTGGGCATTCTAGTTGGCCTAAGGTTTATTGGGGGTTTGCATTGCCTCCTACCTAACCCTTGCAAGGATCTCACCGACCTCTCGGTGGATTTTGTCGAAATTGGGGGTCGTGTCTGGCGGCCCTTGCCACCAACAAGGGCATCGTTCGTTGCGTAGGTTCCTGGGGTAAGTGTCGGTACTTGAGAAGAAGATGGCATTTCTAACTGTCTTGGGGTCCCTTCCTTGTTTCTCCACTCTTGGAGAGTGTGAGGCATCCATCCCCACTGTCTTACGTTCGCCCATCGCTACAGCGGCGGGCTTGGCTGATGAGGGGAGGGGTACCGGGATAGACTCCCGTAGTGCTAATCACACCCTTTTCCTAGGGGTGAACTTTCTTAATGGTTCATTGGGATGGTTTCAGTGGTGGTGATGGTGTAGCAATTTATGCTGCAGGGTCACAGTTGCCCTCCTTGTGTTTTGACGAGTCCATTACATCGTCATTGATTTGGGTCCGGGTGGGTCTCTGATCCCAAGTACATCTTAGTGTCACCTTGGTTTGTGAGAGTTCCTCCTCAGGGCCAAAGAGGATAATAATCGTATTGTTCGACATGTTATTGTCATATATGTGTTCACAGTTCATGAAGAAAGTTTAGTTTTTGTAACAGTTATAGTCTAGGTACTAATGCAACCTAGTTCACTATAACTATGGCTCTGATACCAATCTGTCACACCCTGCTACCTTGGTTGGCAGCGAGACGTGACGAGTGCGGAAGCGTAACCATAATTATAACGAACGACCACTATATGGACGTTTTCAAAATATTACATCATTAAAATTTAAAAATGTATTAATGTTTTACAAAATGAAAGGAATGAAGTTCGCGTAATACAGAGATTCTGATACATAATTAATGCGTCCAAAAATAATGCAGTCAAATCTCCGTTAGTTTCGAAATATGCATGCGACTCCATGAAATGCGGAAGCTTGAAAGTTGGTGTATCCAAAGGCACACTTGACTTAATTACCTGAAAATACATACTAAAATACGTCAACAAAAATTGTTGGTGAGTTCATAAGTTTACGCGAAAAGACCAGTTGTATGGACATTATCAGATGTGTTGAATTTATATAATCAAAAATTCCATGAGATGTATTACATAAACCATCATGTCACCGAAGCTTAATTAGAATGAGTTTGCCCCGACCAGTATTCCCATACGTAATACCGTGTGTTGAATATATATGCACCCGCAGTTAGCTAAACCACTAACCCGAGTGGGGGACATGACTCCCAATAGATCTATCCACAATATATTCGTGCTTGCAAACAAATGCAACTAACGATTTCATGATATAAGGGCGGAAATCACATATGTAATACATAATAGAATCGAGAAGTTTTTGTGTCCATATAAAAACGAAGCATGTATTTCATCCCAAAACATAATAATGTGAAAAATGGGACTATGAAGACTCACCGGAATTGCGATGGCAAAATATGCGCAAAAAATGCAATGTGCGTTGTTTGATGGGTGATGAAACCGGAGGTGTTTAACCGAGTCCTAAATGATAATAAGGACTTAATATCACTAATATATGATAATAGGTATATTTATAGATTTTTATGTCTTAAATCACCCAACATTACAAGTTTATAAATAAGATTTGCTTAAAACGTCAAGTTTATATATATATAATTTTCCAGCTTTTTCGGAGGTTTTTCGGCCTACTTTGAGGCTGTTTTTGACCAAGCTCCAAAATGTTTTAGACTTTGGTTTTCTAGGACATTAAACTACTATATACAAAGGATTTTTAGAATCAAGAACGGCCATTTTTCGAGTTGTTTAGGTTGGTGAAAAAGCTTGTTAAAAACGCTATGTTGGCCATTTTTGAGCTGTCAATCTTTCGGTTTCCCAAATAATTTCTGGAGGTCTTAAACTTCAAAATAAATTATGAAAAATTACAGATCTATAGTTAAGACATAGATCTAACTTTCGAGATAAGAATCAACTCATTTCGTTGAGTTATGAATTAGTTATGATTTTTCAAAGTCGATATAAATTTTCTGCAAGATATGCACCAAAACCCTTGAAGAACACCAAGAACACTTGAAGAAAATATGAAGAACAAAGTTGCAACTTCTTGGCCTTGCACTAGGCCCTTTGGCCGATTTTTCTAGAGAGAATGAGAGGGTGTTTATGCTTTGAAGGTGTGAATGAAATGAGGAAATGAGTCCTCTATTTGTAGAAGAGTTTTAGTCTTGCAAATGATAATGATAAAGGTGGTGTCTAATACTTTACCAACATGTTGGAAAAGTAGAAAAAGTGAATAATTCTTTTCAATATTTTTATAAAAAGTCAAAGGGACACAAAAGTGTGTTCCCTTGTGTTGTTGGCTGATTTCTAAGTATTAAAATGATGTATTTTGTTTTTTTTTTTTTTTGTATAAAAGTATTTAGAAATGTATTCTTGTATTTCCCTTTTCTTGTAATTTCAAAAATACTTATGGATGCATTGTTTTAATGAATTGTTTTAGTCTTGCATAATTAATGTTAAGTAATTGTATTAGTGTATGATTAGTGTCACTAATCATAATTTAATTATATACTTAGTTGAATTAATCCCTCATATCGTAATTCGATCGGATTAATTGATTTCCCGATTCATCGCACCAATGAATTTGGTTCGAATTGAGTTGAATTTCTTCATGAACCTTGTTAATCACTTTGGTTAATTTCTAATGACCACCTATTAGGTTATAATTGGCCATTAAATACTAATTAAGTCGTTGTTGCTAACCTGGTTCAATGCTTATTTAATCTTGGAGTTTTGTCAAACAAGTTTTTAGCTTATTTAATTTCTCGGTAAATGTTGCACATCCCGAAAGTTCCATCCTTCTCCTTTATGAAAATCCGTAGTTTATAAACTTAAAACAACTTATGATTCTTGTTGTTTATTCAAAGACTACTTGTATAAAAGTTATAAAAGTTATATAACACATATATAACACATGTTTTCATAATATTAACATGTTTATAATGTGTTCATATATTCATATGCACATTTAAAGAAACAACATAAATATAAAAACTAGAAACTTATAAACTTGAGTTTTTATGTAACTTGTTGTTGTTGGTGATTATATATATTATGCAAGACTTATATAAACATAAATGTATGATGAAATAAGTTAGTATTTACTTACTTTGAAGTATTTGGATTATGATTTTGAGTAGAAATTGAAATTCTTGCAAGATATGCACCAAAACCCTTGAAGAACACCAAGAACACTTGAAGAAAATATGAAGAACAAAGTTGCAAGTTCTTGGCCTTGCACTAGGCCCTTTGGCCGATTTTTCTAGAGAGAATGAGAGGGTGTTTATGCTTTGAAGGTGTGAATGAAATGAGGAAATGAGTCCTCTATTTATAGAAGAGTTTTAGTCTTGCAAATGATAATGATAAAGGTGGTGTCTAATACTTTACCAACATGTTGGAAAAGTAGAAAAAGTGAATAATTCTTTTCAATATTTTTATAAAAAGTCAAAGGGACACAAAAGTGTGTTCCCTTGTGTTGTTGGCTGATTTTTAATTATAAAAATGATGTATTTTGTTTTTTTTTTTTTGTATAAAAGTATTTAGAAATGTATTCTTGTATTTCCCTTTTCTTGTAATTTCAAAAATACTTATGGATGCATTTTTTTAATGAATTGTTTTAGTCTTGCATAATTAATGTTAAGTAATTGTATTAGTGTATGATTAGTGTCACTAATCATAATTTAATTATATACTTAGTTGAATTAATCCCTCATATCGTAATTCGATCGGATTAATTGATTTCCCGATTCATCGCACCAATGAATTTGATTCGAATTGAGTTGAATTTCTTCATGAACCTTGTTAATCACTTTGGTTAATTCCTAATGACCACCTATTAGGTTATAATTGGCCATTAAATACTAATTAAATCGTTGTTGCTAACCTGGTTCAATGCCGGATGTTACAGTTGTGGTCTATAATTTTTAGTAACTGTGACCATAAAATACTATTAGTCACAATTTATTTTAACACCACGATAGTTGGATACATTCAGACACCCATAAACAATTGATGAGTGGCGTTAACATTCTTAAAGACACGTATAAACAAATAAACCGTGGCCACCTGGTAAATTTAAAGACGCACAAATATTTAATCGTGACTATTGGATAAATTTATACACACATAATCAGTTAAATCGTTACTATTTGAGACATTTAAACACACCACATGAATGAAACCGTGACAATTGGTAATGTTTTAAAGCACATAAACTATTAAGTCGTGTGACCATTGGTACATTTTTGTTCTTTTATCATGGTTAATGTTTAGTCTCAGACACAATAATATATTAAACTGTGACGATAAAATACTTATAGGGACAATTTTTTTTCACTTAAACCATGACCACCGATTACTTTTAGTCACACAAATCAATTCTTCGTGTGACCATAAAGTACTTATAGTCACTCTTTTTTTCTTTTATCATGAAAACTATTACTTTTACACACTAATAAGAAATAAACTAAACCATGATCATTAGAAAAATATAGTCACAACATTTTTTTGTCATGACTATTGTTTATTTTTAGTTACATAAAAACAATAAACCGTCACCTTTAAATATTAATAGTAACAAATTTGCTTAATCCGTGACAAAAAGAACCCTTTATATTGATTTTTTTTAATGTGAGATTGATAGCTTTTAGTCACAAAACAAATTAAATCGTGACTTGAATGTACTTATAATCATATCTTTTTTCATTTTACTATTACTATTGTTTACATTTAGACACACATAAAACTTAATCTGCCACCTTTAAATATTAATAGTCACATGCTTGTGTGTCTTAAACTGTGACCGAAACATAATTATGGTGATATGTTTTTTTTCTTAAACCGTGATCATTAAATACATTTATATACATAAAAGAAATTAAATCGTGACAAAAAAATACTTAGTCACATTTTTCTATTTCATCATGAATATAAAATACTTTTACACGCACATAAGAAACTAAACCGTGACTATAAAATACTTATAGTCACCATAATTTTCTTATTTCATGACAATTGTTTACTTTTGGACACACTTAATGAACTCAATCATGACCATTAAACACTTATAGTCACAATGTTTTTCTTTTACCCTACGTGACTAATGAACTTCACCATTTGGTCACACAAAGCGATTTCGTGACCATATAAGTTAGCCTTCTGTCACAGTTTATTGATGTGACTAATTCCACCATATAATTTAGACTCATACAATTAGACTTCAGGGTGTCCCTTTGGTCACCGAAAGAGATTTCCGTGACCATATACATATTTATCGTCACAGTTAATAACCATCACAAGATTATTATATACATCAAACAAATAACTGTGACAAACGATGACATTTGGTAACAATGTGGCAACCGTGACAAGTCTTTGTCACGATCCTTATGTTAAACCGTGGCTTAAGGTTTGAATGTGATTTGCAATGGTCACAGTTATTAAGATAAACTGTGGCTATCATAATAATACAAGATCATATATGACCCTTTAGTCACGTCAATAACGAAAAACTGTGGCTAGGCAGTTTGGACAAAACCGTGACCATAGGTAATTTTTGTACTAGTCCTCTTTTCCTTTTGTACAGTTTGAGTGGGGATGTGGGCTGAGCAACAGGAACAGAAGGCATTTGAGTATCATGAGGAGTGGGTTGGGGTCCTGGGGGTGAAGCAGTAATGTTAGGCTGAGCCTGCTCAGGACCCTCTCTGTTTCTTGGAATGATGCCCATCATTGCAGAAGGCAATGGGACATCAACAGTCAAAACATTGGCCCTTTGTTTTAGAAGACGTTTTATTGAAGGTAAAGAGTGCCTATGGGAAACATGAATCCTTTTATGTACATTGAAATTACTGAAAGTTCTTGCAATAATTTCAGCCAAAAATCGAGGATACATCAAAAATTTCCCATGTTTTAGGGCATGATGCCTTAACATACCCTGAAAAATCATATTCGAAAAATTGAACTGTTGGCCGGTTGATAAACACACTAGGGCAGTGGCTATGTTTGATGAAAATTCCGACCAACCAGTTCTTTTTGGGCTTATACATTGCTGAATAATATGTACAAGATATTTCCACTTAGGGGCAAAATTTGTTTTAAAGAAAGTAAAAGATTCAGCAGGACCCCTATATCCAATGGCATGAAGACCATTATGTAAAGCAGCAAGAGATAGGTCTGATATACCTGAGGCATCTTGAAGATGCAGATATTGGCGAATGATCTCCTCAGTGATAGAGACAGTGTTGCCATCAATTTTGGATATCAGGGATGTGACTCCATTAACGGTTTTGACTGAGGCAGATTTCCAGAACTGTTCTATATGAGATATGTAGATAGTGGGATTGATGGTAAGGGCATGACGGATATGGGAACTTCGAAGGAAGTCCATCATGTCATGGAATGGTTTAAGATCAGCGTGTTTGAGAGAGTAGGGTAAACAGTTGTGTTCTTGGACGAACTCCATTGATGAACGAAGAATTTAGGGTTTCAGTGATGTGCGTGGGAATTGTTCAGAGAATCGAAGAAGGGTTCTGGAATATATTTTGCAACTGGTAGTTACAATAGAACGAAACTGGAACCTTTAATGGTTTTGAAAAATATCTAAACCCGCGCACACACTTATATAAACGACCAGATTACCCTGCAAACTTTGACAGATCAAGTGAAACAACTAACAGTCCGAGAAAATGAACTAGCAGCTTGAGAAAATACTCAAGCTGTTAGTTGAAAATTAGACAACTGCTAATGAAACAGTGACTCCCCCTTAATCAAGCATATGTATAAAGAAGAACAAATTAATCAATATTAACCATACCAATATTTGATACTAGGAAGGTGAATCTTCCTACATCAAATGGTTTTGTAAATAGATCAGCTAACTGATCATCAGTATGAATTTTGGTAACTTGGATTAATTTATTCTCCTTGCAGTCCCTTATAAAATGAAATCTAATTTCTATATGCTTGGTTTTGGGAAATTTCACTGTATTTTGTACAATGCTAATTGCACTTGAATTGTCAATATAAATGGGAGTGGATAGGAAACTCATACCATAGTCTCTCAGTTGATTTTGAATCCACATCACTTGGGAGCAGCAACTTGCAGCTGCTACATATTCTGCTTCAGTAGATGAAGTGGAGACAGTCGTTTGCTTTTTGCACTGCCAAGAGACCAATCTTGTTCCCAAGTATTGACATCCACCAGTTGTGGTTTTCTTTCAATGTTGCATCCTCCATAATCTCTGTCCGAATAGGCTATTAATGCAAGAGGAGAGTCTTTAGGATACCAGAGGCCTAAATGTGGTTGGCCTTTGAGATATCTAAAGATTCTCTTAACAGAAACCAAATGGGAGTCGTTTGGAGAACATTGAAACCTAGCACACACACAAACAGCAAACATAATATCAGGTCTAGAAGATGTTAGATACATAATAGATCCTATAAGAGATCTGTATAGATGAATGTCCACATCTATTCCATCTTTGTCTGTATGGAGCTGCTTGTGAGGATCCATAGGAGTACTTGCAACTTTGGTATCTTGATACCCAAACTTTTCCAGTATGTCTTTAACATACTTTGATTGACTTATGTAGAGACCTGTGGGCTTCTGCTTGACCTGCAATCCTAGAAAGAAGGTGAGTTCTCCCATTGAACTCATTTGAAACTTTTTGTGCATTAAAGCCTCAAACTCTTTGCAAAGACTGTCATTGGTTGATACAAAGATGATATCATCAACATATATTTGTACAAGCAGAATCTCAGATTTGATGGACTTTGTGAATTGTGTTTTGTCCAGAGTGCCTCTCTTGAACCCATTTTGTAGAAGGTATGATGACAGAGTGTCATACCACGCTCTAGGAGCTTGATGGAGTCCATAGAGAGCCTTGTCTAGCTTGTAGACTCTGTCTGGATACTTGTAGTCCTCAAAACCAGGAGGCTGACACACATAGACCTCCTCTTCAATTGTGTCATATAGAAAAGCAGACTTCACATCCATTTGATACACTTTAAAACCTTTGAAGCTTGCATAAGCTAAAACAGTCTGATGGCTTCAATTCTTGCCACTGGTGCAAAGACATCATCATAATCTATGACTTCCTCTTGAGTGTACCCTTGTGCTACTAGTCTTGCTTTGTTCTTGGTGACTATCCCTCTCTCATCCTTCTTGTTTCAGAACACCCATCTTGTACTAATGGCTCTCTTTCCTTTAGGAAGATCAACAAGTGTCCATACATTCTGAATCTTGAATTGTAGTAGCTCTTCCTGCATTGTCTCAATCCAGGATGAATCTTTCAAAGCTTCTAATGCCTTTTTAGGTTCCAGCTGAGAAACAGGCATGTTCAAAAGCAGCTAGACTAAATTCAGGAACTGCTTGTTCAGCAGCAGCAGTCTCATTTTGAACGATTGTCCTTGTTTGCACAGGTGTACGTGGATCACCCATTATTTGATTGAGAGGAAGATACTTGTGAACCCTGAGTGTAGGCTCTCTATCTGTCTGAAAAGAAGATCCAAGATTTGTATCATCTCCATCAGAACCAGTTGATGGTTCAACTTCTGGAACAGCTTGGCTTGAATCTGGGAATGTTTCCCTTTGTGTTAGAGCTGTTCCCTCAGGACTTGGGAGTTGTACTTCATTGTCTAGATTTGAATCATGTTGAGCATTCAGAACCCCTGGAGGATCACAAGACAAAAGTGGTATAATTGTATACTCATCCCAATTATTTGAATCTGCAGCAGTTTGAAACTTTGTGGCAGCAGCTTGATTATTTGTGCTACCAGCATGAGAATTTGCATTGACAGCTTCAATCCTGTGTTCATCAGCTTCTGCAATATACTCAACAAAGCTCAGAGAATTTGTTAGTGAATCTAAATCAAACAACCAATCAGGACCAATGCCTTTGACATTTGCAGTATTTTCATTAAATTCAACATTGGCACTTTCTTCAATGGTTTTAGACACACTGTTATACACTCTATAGGATTTGCTTTGATTTGAGTATCCTACAAAGAAACCTTCTTCAGCCTTACTGTCAAACTTCCCTAAGTGAGTCTTAGTATGAAGAATGGTACATGGACAGCCAAAAGACTTGAAAAAGGCTATTAAGGGTATTCTATTATGGAATAACTCATAAGGAGTTTTTCCTTGTGATTGAAAAATCTGAACCCTATTTAGAACATAACAGGTTGTATTGACTGCTTCTGCCCAAAAGGTCATTGGCAGTTTTGAATCAGCTAACATGGTCCTAGCAGCCTCAATTAATGTTCTGTTCTTTCTTTCAGCTACACCATTTTGCTGTGGTGTTCTTGGTGCACTATATTGCCTAGCAATACCTTTGGACTCACAAAAACTATTTAGGGAATGATTTTTAAACTCAGTTCCATTGTCTGATCTTATCACCTTGACTTTTGAGTTGGATTGGTTTTCTATCTTAAGAATAAATGACTTAACTAACTCATCAGTCTCATCTTTAGACCTAAGAAAGTAAACCCAAGTAAATCTGGGGAAATCATCAACAATGACTAAACAGTAAGCCCTTTTATTTAAACTCAGAACAGATGTTGGACCAAATAGATCCATATGAATCAGATGAAGAACATATGAGATTGAATTTACTTCTTTGGCCTTATGAGAAGTTTTGTGTTACTTGCCTTTAAAACATGCTACACAATGATCATCACATATGAACTCCTTTTGTGGTAAACCTCTTACCAGGTTCTTTTTGACTAAAACATTCATGGATTTGAAGTTCATGTGACACATCCTTCTGTGCCAAAGAGCAGACTCAATGGATGATGCTTTTGATATCAAACAGCTTAAAGTACTTGATTTGGATAAAAGTTCAGTGTCCAAACAATATACATTGTCCTTTCTTGGTGTTCTTAGTAAAACAAGATTTTCAGGATTTTTAAAATCTTTTGAAAGGACAATGCACTCAGAATCTGTAAACAAAACAATATTTTTTTGTCACAGATTTGAGACACACTCAATAAGTTATACTTAAGCTGTTCAACATACAAAACATCATTGAAAATCATGTTGCCTGCATTAATAGTACCTTTACCTGTAACCTTACCTCCTTTGGAATTGCCTCCAAATGCAACAAATCCTCCTTCAAAACCTTTGAAATTTGACAAGCACTCAGAATTGCCTGTCATGTGCCTAGAGCATCCACTGTCCAAATGCCATCTTGTTTTATGAGGTGACCTGTGGTTGCCCTGCACAAATAAAAGCTTAGTTAGTAGTGGAGTAAACGCAAACCAAGTTGGTTTTGGGTTGTCCTTGTGCATTAACATAACTAAATACTGTCTTTGATTTCTTATACTTAGTAAGATCCACTGATGGATTTTATGGAGAGTACTTAGTTATCACATGAGGTATCCAGGTATTTTGTCCATCCTTTTCAATAACAGTCTCAGATGATCCATTACCAGTCCCAACTTTGAGCCTAACAGTCTGAACTGAGTCTGCAGTGCTAACAGCTTGAGAATTTGCACTAGCAGTCTCAACTTTAGACTTGGCAGTTTCAACATTTGTATCAACAGGTTCACCTGAGTTTTTACCTTTAACACACCATATTTGTTTAAAATTTAATTTTGGTTTAGCTAAAACTTGTTTTTGGTATGTCGACTGTTTCTTATTAACTTTTGAGAACCTGTGATCAACTGTTTTCTTTGGAACTAATGCAGTAGGAGGTTTGGCCTTTGAATTTTTTGAATTTTGAGAGTTTGTCTTTTTATGAATCACAGTCTATTTTTCACAGATGGTTTATAAAAACAATCTCTGGCCAAGTGATTTTTCCTGCCACAATGGAAGCGTTTTTTGACTGTTTGGATTGGAGAACCAGTTTTATTGGACAATATCTGGTTCTTGTTCCTCTGATTTCCCCTTACCTGCTTTTGTTTGGGAAACTTTTAGACACCATGTTTTTGGCATGTGCAGACTGAAACATTTTTACCCTTTTTATTATTCTTTGAAGAAGATGCAGTGTTACAGTTAGAAAGTACAGAAACATGTGGAGCAGCATTGCATACACTCATCTTCTCCTTTCCTTTCTTATTGGGGATTTGGATTTCTATAGGTGCACTCATTGTTTTATGTTCTTTCTCAACTGCTGTGCACTCACAGTCTCTATTTTGAAACTGATCTTCTTTAGATTTAGGATTGTTATCAAGGATAGGATCTACAGTAGGCATAAACTCATCTAATGGTTCATTAACAAGCCTATTAGCAACCTCACTCATTGGATGAATGTATTTGTTGTTGCATGGAGGTGGAGTAGCTCTGTAGCCTATACCTTCTTTGGGATTGAGCTGAGTTTTTACCCTATCTTTAAGTTAGACTTCCATTAGGTGTTCCAGCTTTTGATTTGCCAATTTGAAGTTACCTAGATCTATATTGACAGATTCTAGTTTCTTATTAGCCTCTAACACCTTTTGTTCAGTCTCTTCTAATTTTTTATTTAGGGATTCCATTTTCTTATTTAGCTCCTTTTTCTCCCACTCATGATGTGTTCTATCAAGTCCCATTTGAATCAAATTATCCTTATAGTCATTGATCTGTTTTTCAAGATCTTCTATGGCCTGCATGTATTCATATCTCCCTTCTTCCATCTTAGCTAGAGTTTTGCACATGCTCTCATTATGATCTTTGTACTTTTTAACCATATTTTTGCATGTCTGAGAGCAAAGTTTAGAATTTACCTCAGATGGTAATTCAGTGGAGGAAACATTTGATGTTTCTGCCATTAGAGCTTGATTTTGAAACTCTTCCTCTGTCTGATCACTCCAGTCAAACACATTGTCTTCTTGAGAGACAAGTGCTTGTGATAATGAAGCCTGATTAGACTGTTGAGGCCTTGATGACTGTTGACCTTGAGATCTGCATTCTCTAGCAAAGTGACCAAGTTTGTGACATTTAAAACACTCAACTTTTGACTTATCAAAAGCTGGTTTGCCATCTGCTCTGGCTGGAAAGGTGGTTCTGGCAGTTCTTTTCAGAAACCTTTTGGCCCTCATGGTCAACATTGCATGTTGCCATTTCAGATCCATCTCTTCTAGTTCATCTGGATGAATCTGTTCTAGATCTTCAACATTTAGAGCAAACAGTCCATCATTAGCAACAAAAGCCTCACAGTGAGCTTCAGTAAAGTTACCATCACCACCTGAAAAGGAATCACTGCAATTAGATTTTTCAGATGACAGAAGAGCATAATTATGATTATAAGAAAGAGATTTCTTTTTAGTGTCAATCTCAGTCTCAAACACTCTCAAACTGTTGTAAAAATCATCCAGTTCTATTTCATCAAGAGTGTCTTTTGTTCTCCATTGAGCAGCATAAACTGTCCATTCTTCTCCAAGAGATCTAAGAAACGTTCTGTTGACCTCATCTTGATCCAGGCTGACTTTTGCACTTTCCAATTCACTTATCAGTTTGTTGAACCTGTCAAAGATTTGAGTAAGGTTTTCATTCTTGCCACCAGAAAAGTTCTCATACTGCTGTTTCAAAAGATCCTTTTGATTTCTCTTGGTACTAGCATTACCAGCAAATCTTTTCTATAAAGCCATCCAAAGAGAATGAGCAGTATAAAACTTTTTGAACTGATGTTGATAAGTATTAGGAATGGCTATTTGTAGAAGTGTAAGAGCTTTCACTTCATTCATTCTAGCCTTTCTTTCAAGTTCAGTTTCTGGAGGAGTTTTGATGGGTTTGCCCTCAGCATCAAGTTCAGGATCAACTGCAGCAGGAAATTCAACAGCTTCCTGTAGGTCCCGAAAGGTTACCCAAGTATATAGCCTTAAGCTGTAGAGGGGGGGTGAATACAGCTATTTAAAAACTACACACAATTTTCTCAATGTTTGTATATATTATCAACAAATGTTAATTACAAACGAGCTTGAATGCGGAAAGGTTCAAGCTGAGTTGACAGATACAACAGTATGTTTAACTAGCCTAAGACGGACTTAAACTAGTTACAATGAATACACTCACTAATAATCACTCACTGTGTTTACAAGACTCTGAGGAACAGCTTGAATAAGAACAGCTTAGACACTGAGTACTGTTTTATTCAAGCAGACTTGCATGCATGAAAGACTTGCTTTGAATGCACGTTCACTCTTGGTTTCAGCACTTAGCTTTTTGGCTTAATCTTTCAATCCTAGGAAGTTTCTTTTTATACTCACTCAGAGGATCTAAGTGAAGCTTCTTCAATGGACGGAATAAAAAAGGTAAAGTCTTGTTGAAAAGACAACATAACCTTTTCTGCACATTCTGAAAAGCAGACTTGTCTTCATGTGGGCAGAACTTTTGTCTTTTCACTTTGTCTACTGTTGCATTGCCTTTAACTAAATAAGGAATGTCAACTTTGTGTATTTCTTCCTTTGTAAAGGCCTATTTTGATATAAGAAAAAGGTCTGTCACCCTTTTTCAAATATCCTTTTGTCTTCATGTAACAGAACAGCTTGGGCAGGCTGAGCAGTTCTGATTTCCACTTTGTCTTCGATTTTGTAAACTGATCCTGTAGTCAAAAACATTACATGATGACTTGGAAACATATTCCATAAAGTGTTTAGCCTGTTCACAAAGAACAGGTTCTGTTCACAAAGAACAGAACATTTGTGAACTGCCCAAGCTGCTCGCCAGTGTAGAGCAGCGTAGACAGTTTATGCCCAGCCTGTTCAGCAGACTGAACAGCTTGGGCAAAACTGCCTTTGTTCCAACACATGCAACACATAGAACAGCTTCAGACTGATATTGCAAATCATTTTCAGGTTTCAATAAGGCATATAACAGGCCTTAAATTCAACCTTCAAAAGCATCAACAGGTTTGATTAATAATCTCCCCCTCAAATGCAGAACAGGTTTGACTGAGGCCTTTTTGTGCCTAACAATCTCCCCCTATTTGCAATAACCAGTCTAAGCTGGCCTTATCAAAAATTACTATATATTTTTACAGTACACTTGTTGAGATAAAATTACAACATCAACATAAAGTAAAAGATCAGTTTATATATATACTGATTTTTGATTACGTAGAACAACACATGTTCTTACAAAAGTACAACTGATGTATATTACAACTAATGCAAAATAGGAAATTACAACATATGTAAATAAAGTACAACTAATGTACATCAGATTTTGGACTGTTTTTGATGGGAGCAAATAATGGTAAGCCTGTCCAACTGATGGACAACTTCCATTCTTCACCTACCCTGATTGGTAGATGGTAATTACTGTACTGGAGGTGGCAGTCCTTCTTCAAACATTCTTTCAAGTTCCTCCCTTGTTTCTTCCAGATCTTGAATTTCAACTCTGAGAAACATGAAGTTTGGATCTTGAAGCTCACCTCTGTCATAAAAACCTCTTAGCTCTTCCCAGATGGCTGCTCTCCATTTGCTGGACTATCTGAAGGAGTTGGCAATTCTGAAGGCTGCAAGCTGCTTAATGTAAGGTCTACACAACACGGATCTATCTAGACGCGATACCGTCAACGAGTGCGGAATCCTCGTTAACGGGTTGACGGTAACAACTCTCACTAGGAACACGGAGACTATCAATAAGCTGTACGAACTACGACGGACGCACCTACGAATTGATTCTCTCCGAAACAACACTAAAACCACTGATAAACTCGAAATCGCCTTTTGCTTAATCTCTCTCGAATTCTGCAAAAAGTCCCTTAATAATTTGAGTCTATCCCTAATTATAGAGGCTAATTCGAGTCTGCCATGGGCCATACTCGAATCAGGCCCAAGGCCCATTCTAGTTTGTCCCCTTGACATTCTCGAATCTGCCTAATGGAAACACATTCGAATCTGCTTAAGGAACACATTCGAATCTATCATAGATTCGAATGCCAATCCTTAGAGAATTCGAATTTACTCTTTCACATATTTAACTTAGCATTGAAACTTATGTTTTTAACTTATGTTTGATTTTATCTTTGATCTTTATGTTTGAACTTCTTGTAATACGTTACATCAAGTTCAAACATACAATCAATAATAATTATCAAACATATATAAACATATATATCAAACACTTGCTAATACCACAATGTTGGATCACTTAGACTGCTATCGTCACACAGGGTGTACCAACACTTAAGACCAACTTTGTGTAGGTCTGAAGCTCTCTGAAAACACTTTTTCTGGGTTAAGGGATCTACAAAAAAATGCCCCTAACTCAGGCTCTTCAATTACCTTGCCTTCTTCAAACTCCACTCCTTTGGGCAGGCTGTGATTCACTCCATTGTCCACAGCATAATCTCCTTGTTCAATCATCATATGGAGTTCTTCCAGCTCTGAGTCTTTCCTTGTCCTCTTTGCCTTTATCTTGGGATATGTCACAGAGACACCCTTACTTATATCAGTTGAGATCAGGCCAAGATCTTTCACTCTCTCCATTAACTTCTTCACATATGCCCTGATAGTCTTAGCCGTTTCTGACTTTGACTGGCTCAGGGAAACTGCTAGTTCCACCCATTCCCTGTACCCCATTTGGGCAACATCAGTGTGATCATAAGATTCCAGCTCAGGGCCTGTTGAACCCATCCTGGTAATTTGCAGTTTCCACTGTTTGCCTTTTCTTGAAATAGGAACAACTTTGACAATTGGTTCCTTAGCAAGTCTTCGGTCAGCGACATAATGAAACTTCTTTCTTGCCAGGTTGTCAAAATGGAATTGGGTTCTAGCAGAGGACACTTGAGTTTTGGTCACTGAGACCAGAGCACCCTTTTCTTTTTCTGCTTCCTTCTCTTCTGTTGATCCCTTACCAGCTTCCCTTAATTTCTTTTGCACATTCAGAGTGGACATTTTCACTTTCCTTGCCTCTTGGAGTGCAAAAGATTTAGCAGCTTTGGCAGATTCTTCTTCTTTCCTTAGAGCTTCCAGGGCTTGAAGCTGTTCTTCTCTAAACTCAAAGTATTTGTGCATAGGAAGACCCATTTCTTTGGCCCTGGCTTTGTGAAATTGAATCTCTGCTGCTTTAAGTTGTTGGGGATCAGTTGCTGCTTTTTCTTTTCCTTTAGCTGCTATAGTGACAGCAGCTTCAGGACTTTCCTCTTCCTCCTTCTTCTTCTTCTTCTTGTAAGATCAGATGCCTCCTTCTGCTGCTTGGCCTGTCCTCAGGAATAAATTCCTCCCCCTTAGACTGAGCAGGGTTTGGAGTTTCAGCCTGAGTAGGCTGAGCAGTTGGGAAGCACCCTCCATTTTACCTGTTGCAGATGCTCCTGCTGGTTGACCAGTGAGTATTGCAGGTACTGATTTCTCCTTAGGAGAAGAAGTTTCTCCCCCTTAGACTTAGTCTTCGAGGCAGATGACTTCTCCCCCTTTGAAGGAGATGTACCAGCACCTTCAACACCTGGTTTGCCTGAAGACACGAAGTCATCAGGCTTGCCAGCAGTTTTGGCAGCAGGCCTGTGGCCAACAAGGCTATTCACTAAGAATGCCAAGTTGTCCTTCACCTCTGCAAGCTGGGAAAGACAGGTTTGAAGAGAAGAGGATTGGGTATCAGCAAGGGAGGTCAGCTTAACAATGTTTTCCCTATCAGAAGCTGTGAACAGCAAACTTTGAAGCTGTGCAAGATGTAGTTCTAGAGAATCTTGCACATCAGCAAGGTTTGATGACACAGAATTGGATAGGGAGCCAATGAGTGTGTTCAAGCTGGCCAGAGTGGCAGGAAGTGTAGAATTGCAAGAAGTTAGGAGAGATGACAGCTGTTGAGAAATAGCTATCATTGAGGACACAGAGTCCTGTTGTAGTGAAAGAATTGAGGAGAGGGAGGTGGATACATTTTGCAGCTGTGCAGTGAGTGCAAGCAGCTGTGGAGAATTATCAGTTTGTGGAGTGGCAGGGAAGGAATCCTTGAACAGATCAAAGAATCCCTTAAGCTGTTCAGACACAGAGTCTGAAATAAGAGAGGGTAGAGAGGACATAGAGGTTTCTAAAGAACCAACTTTGTTGGTCAGCACAGAGCTGGAGCTGATGAGGCTGGTGTATGAGGATGTGATGGAGAGGGAAGAGGAACATTTGAGAGAAGCTCCATAGCCTGGGCAAAAGTAATGTGGCCCAGCTTGGAGGGGTCAAAGGGTCCCTCAGCAGCGGCTGTAGCTGCATCATCAGGAGAAGGGGTTGATGATGGGGGCCTTTCAGATGCTGCTTGTGTGGCAACACCTTCATGAAGGCCAGTGGGTGTTCCCACTGCAGTGCCTTGGTGTAAAAGCACCTCATCATGGGGAGATGGGATATGCATTTCAACGTCAGCAGTGTGTGAAACCTGCTGATGGAGTTTGCATAGGAGCAGCCTCACCAAAGGGATGGTATGATCCCTGAGGTTCATCAGCTTGGGATGATGGTCCCTCAGCAGCTGCTTAGTGTAGAGCAGCTGTATCATGAGGAGTAGAAGTTTGAGCTTAAGCTGCTGATTGGTCTACATCAGTAGTGTGGGCACCTCGTGCAGACTCAGGGTGGAAAGAAGTTTGGAGTGGGGACAGTGTGGACACAGTGTGGAGTGGAGAGGACTCCTGTCTTTCAATATCCTCAGCCTGTTGGGAGGCTGGAATAGTTGAGGTAGTTATCTCCTTTTGTACAACTGGTTCCTGTTGGGAGGAACCAGAGGGTTTAGGCTGACTCTGGGTGGACTCAGGTTGGAGTGAAGCAGGCTCCAATTATGCTGAACCTTCTCCCAAAATAGGAGAGGCAGCAGGGGTGGCTTCTCTTACAACTGAACCCTGTTGAGAGGGAACAGAGGAGCTGGTTGTTTGGGCTGATTTTATTTTGCGGTGGTATAGGATGGATGAAGTGGGTGATTGAAGAGAGGGGAGAGGATCTGTTTGGACAGGGTGTGAGACTGGGTCAGGAACAGTTGGGTTGGCCTGTTTCATGGTCTCAGGTGCCACAGAGGCACCATCCACAAAGGCTTCAGGGTCAACAGATGACCCAGGTTGAGGAGTCTGCTCCCCCTCAGCCACAGAGGCTAAGGAAGTAGACTCAGGCTGAGCTATTTTGGCCTTCTTTTGCACAGGCCCAGCTTCAGTGATGTCCAAGGACCTTTTAACAATCTTGGCCCTTGCTTTGGATTTTCTCTTGGGAGCAGCTTCTGGATCCACCCTCACAGCAGAGGGTCCTTCCACCAATCCTAACAACCTCCTCATTGGTGTTGATAGAGGAGGTTCATTTCGAAGAACAGCAGTATAGAAAACTCTATTCCCTATTACAGGGAAGGCAGCAGTATGAAGTAGGGGCTGAGAGTTATACAGATGCTCACCACAAATGTGTCTGAATATGAGGCTTAGAAACCTTGGGTATCGAACAACATCTGGTCTTGTCTCCTGCTGCACCAAGTTCCTCAAATTAAGAAAGATCCACGTCGCCATGTCCATTGTAGTCCCATCCACCAGCTGTAGGACTATTGGGATTTCATCACGGCTCAGTTGGTCTAATGAACCAACTTTGCTGCTGAAGCTCATCATTACTGAGGCAAACAGGAAGCTGTAGTTAGGAGACAGATCCTCCCTGAACAGCGTAGCACCAACTTTGGGTTCTGCTACACCACAGAAGCGTAGCAGATTGCCCATTTGTTCATTCTCAGGCTGAGGCATGTCATATGAATCAGCAACAGGCTGATGAAGAACTTCCCTGAAAAGATCAATAGTGATCTCAGTGGTTTGAGTCCCATTGAGAATAGTCCCTTTGATGACTTTGGTGTTGGGTTTGTAGGAACAAGTGTACCAAAACTCGTACACCATCTCCTGGTACAGGACACCAGGAGTAGCAGTCATGGCATAGTTCAACGGATGAACTGTCAAAAACTCCACCATTTGATCATAAGCTTTCCCCACATAATTTTTGGGGATTGTGAGGTTGGCAATGTAGTTAGTGGGTTTGAGGGTTAGCATTGTGGTGACTGATGAATGTTTCTGCACATCATCACCAACAAATACTGGTAGGAAGGGGTTGTTTCTGGGAGCCATTTTGAGAGTATTGAGAGTAGCAGAAGCACAAGACACTTAGTCGAATTTTAGGGTTCTTAGGAGAATTTTATGAAGTAGTGAGGAAGACGAAGATGAAACAGTATGAGGTATTTATAGGATTTGAATGTGAGAGGGTATGAGAGAGAAACATTTGGGCGGTTTGATTTGAAAAAGTCGTTAACGGAAAACGGAACGGTTGTCCATGTCAGACCGTTTGTCAGACCACTTGAGCCCTTTTTAATCACTAACACACGTAACCCACACTATCCGCAGTAATTAAGTTAAATAAAAACAGAATATAAGTAACTTAATTTTGAAGAAACGTAATTAAAAACTGTTGGTCAAACCTGTGATAAGCAGGGTCATCACAGGCTGTTCATTCTTCAAGCTGTTCCCTCAACCTGTTCAGCCATGTAGGAACAGGTTGTGTCCAATAGCTGATCAGGTTACAAGACAATGTCTTGTAAATCAGTGTGAGGGAATGAGCAGAGTGAAGAATGGACCATCAGAGCAGGCTGGATGAGTAAACTGTTTTTGTTCAGCGTAGTGTATGTTCAAGCTGTTCAAGGATTTCAGAAAAATGGCTAAGTACAAAACATGCATAGCCAGTTCTGTCTAAGCTGTTTTGAGAAACTTGAGCAGAGTGAAACATTCAAAGTCTTAAAAGGACACTTAGTCACTTTTGTTTAACATGCCCAGCTTGCTGACAAGGTAATTAAACCTGGTTTCATCAAGAGGTTTGGTGAAAATGTCTGCAAGCTGTTCATTTGTGGAAACAAAACTTACCTCCACATTACCTTTCTGAATGTGATCCCTGATGAGTTGATGTCGGACCTCAATATGCTTTGTTCTTGAATGAAATACTGGATTGTTGGAAATGGCAATGGCACTTGTGTTATCACACAGAATAGGAATTTTCCTATACACAAGCCCATAATCTTCAAGCTGATGCTGCATCCACAGAATCTGCCCACAGCAGCTTCCAGCAGCAATGTACTCAGCTTCAGCAGTAGAAGTAGACACTGAGTTCTGCTTCTTGCTACACCAACTTATCAACTTACCACCAAGGAGTTGACACCCACCTGTTGTGCTTTTCCTATCTAGCCTGCAGCCTACAAAATCAGAATCTGAATAACCTGTAAGTTCAAGGCTTGCGCCTTTGGGATACCAAAGACCCAAACCTGGTGTACCCTTTAGGTATCTGAAGATTCTTTTAACAGCAGGTAGATGAGATTCCTTTGGATTAGCTTGGAACCTAGCACACAAACAGGTGGCAAACATAATATCAGGTCTACTAGCAGTTAAGTATAGCAAGCTCCCAATCTTACCTCTGTAAGCTGTTACTGAAACAGCTTTGCCACTAGCATCAGCATCCAATTTTACATTGGTTGCCATTGGGGTTTTAATTGGAGAACTTTGATCAAATTTAAACTTTTTCAATAGATCCAAAGTATACTTTCTTTGATTTATGAAAATTCCAGTTGAGGTTTGTTTAACCTGTAATCCTAAAAAGAAAGTAAGTTCTCCCATCATACTCATTTCATATTTGGATTTCATGAGTAATGAAAAATTCTTGCATAACTGCTCATTGGTAGAACCAAATATTATATCATCCACATAAATTTGAACAAGCATAATATCAGATTTCACCTTCTTTATGAACAGTCTGGTATCCACTTTACCTCTGTAATACCCAATGCTCATAAGGAATTCAGTAAGAGTGTCATACCAGACTCTAGGGGCTTGTTTGAGACCATAGAGCGCTTTGTCCAACTTATAAACAAAACCTGGATGTTGTTCATTTTCAAAACCTGGAGGCTGCTTGACATAAACTTCTTCTTGCAGCTTTCCATTCAAAAATGCACTCTTCACATCCATTTGAAATACCTTAATGCTCTTATGGGCAGCGTAGGCTAGATACAAACGAATTGCTTCTAGCCTGGCCACAGGAGCAAATGTTTCATCATAGTCAATTCCTTCCTCCTGTCTATAACCCTGAGCAACCAGTCTTGCCTTATTTCTAATGACATTACCTTGCTCATCCATTTTATTCCTGAAAACCCATTTAGTGCCAATTATAGTTTTACTTTTAGGAGCAGGGACCAGTTTCCATACATTGTTTCTCTCAAACTGATTGAGTTCTTCTTGCATGACAGTGATCCAATTGGCATCTTTTAGTGCTTCATCCACTTTCTTGGGCTCCATTAGTGAAACAAAACTAGAGAACATACAGAAGTTCCCTAAGCTGTCCCACATTGTTTGTACCCCTTTGTTGATGTCACCAATTATTTGTTCATTGGGGTGACATCTGATCCACTTAGGATCATTCTTCAATGAGGATTCTCCTGAGTTATCAGCAGCTTCAGCTGGTCCTGTTGAATAGCTCTCAAGATTTTCAGACACACTGTTGTCTTGAGCCTGTTCACTTGTTGAACATGACTGACCACTGTTGAACATATCAGCAGAGGAACCAGGAAAATCAGCATTGATAGGTTCAGGACATGCAGTTGTGATTAAGTCAGTACACTTATTCACACAGGGTGTATTGACATAATCATCATCTTGCCCATCATGATTAACAGGTTCCACACTGGGTGTAGTGGAAGCTTTTGAGTCCTCTTCGTTGTTTGAATGCATCAGATCATCAAAGTTTAATTCTCCTAAAACTGATTCAGGAACAGCTTTGGTGGAAGCATTCTTGGACTCTTCAAAGGTGACATTGATAGATTCATCTATCACCTTTCTTTTGTTGTTGTACACTCTGTAGGATTTAGAGATAGCAGAGTAGCCAACAAACACACCTTCATCAGCTTTTGGTTCAAACTTTGCCAGTTGGTCCCTTTGATTCAAAATGAAGCATGGACAACCAAACACATGGAAGTAACTGACATTTGGCTTCCTCCCTTTGAGCAGCTCATAGGGGGTCTTGTTGAACCTTTTTACCACTAAGGATCCGTTTTGGGTGAAGCAGGCAGTGTTAATAGCTTCAGCCCAAAATGATGAAGGTAAACCAGATGCACACAGCATGGTTCTAGCAGCTTCAATGAGAGTTCTGTTTCTTCTTTCAGCAACTCCATTTTGTTGTGGAGTTCTTACAGCTGAAAAGTTTTGAGTGGTTCCTTTCTCTTCATAGAAGTCCTCAAGAGTACTATTTCTGAATTCAGTACCATTATCACTTCTAAGCTGCTTTACTTGGGCAGAGTTCAGCATTTCCATATTTTTCACAAATCCAATAATTTCTCTAGCAGCCTCTCCTTTGCTCTTGAAGAAGATAACCCATGTGTACCTGGAGAACTCATCAACCATTACTAGAGTATATCTTCTTCCTCCTAGAGTTGGGACATTAACAGGTCGAAAGAAGTCCATGTGGATTAAGAAGAGAGGAGTATCAATAGAAAAATTATGTTTGGATTTAATGATAATTTCCTCTACTTGCCTTTCTCACAAGTTGTGCATAGTTTATCCTTAACAAAGGTCATAGAAGGCAAACATGTCACCAACTCTTTCTTACAGAGTTTGTTGATGTTCTTGAAGTTCAGGTGTGACAGCCTTTTGTGCCATAACCAGTTTAAATCTGCATTTGTTCTTGTAAGAAAACAGGTTTCAGTTGTGGGATCAGCAGATTGCATGTCCACAACATAAACACCTTTCTTTCGTTGAGCACACAGCACAACTTTGCCTTGAGGATCCAATATGTAACCCAGGTGCTCATCAAAGTTAACCTTATAGCCAGCATCACACAGTTGACTTATGCTAACAAGGTTATGTTTTAGTCCAACCACATAGGCTACCCTTTTGAACACTGCAGCACCAGCTTTAAGAGTTCCATATCCCTCAGTGGATCCCTGTACATTGTCACCAAATGTGACTTTTGGCCCTTTTTCTGGCCTGAGATCACTCAGCAGGTTCTTACAACCTGTCATGTGCCATGAGCAGCCACTGTCCAAGTACCAAACCTGGGATGGTTGTTTTTCCTGCAGAGTGACAAGAAGATTATTAGTTATTTTTAGGGGAACTCATCACTGAGATGAGTTTGCCTACTTCATCAACATTTGTTGATGGACTTGTCATATCAACACTAATATTTCCTATTTGAATGGTATCAGTTTGGATACCACTCTTATTGACTGAGATGTTTCCAACACTGTTTGTGTTAGCAGTGAGGGAATCATCAGAGTCAGCAGGCCTCATGTCCTCAGTTTCAGGACAGTCTTTGGCCAGATGTGTCTTCATTCCACATTTATAACATTTTCTTCTTTTAGCAATTTTGGAAGAAGACCTTTCAGAAACACATTCTGAGTTACTTTTGTTGATTTCATCAGCAGGTTTAGCAAACTTATTACTTTTTGATGAATCAACAGCTTGAGTGGAAAGTTCAATAGTCACAGCTTTGCCTGTCTCTTATTTCCTCTTTTTAGGAGGACACATGTCAAAGATAGGAAGCTTAACTGGCTTTTGAACTTCCACAGGTTTAGGAAACCTATTCCCATCTCTTTCAGGCTGAGCAATGACTTTGCCTTTGCTCTTCCTGAGATGTGATTGATGTTGCCTATCAACATAATCATTATTTCTGGTTTTGAAAGACTTATTCTTATTTAAAACCAGTTTACCACTATGATTAGAAAACTTATTTGAAATCACAGCATGTTTGCCTTCTGCCTGAGACTACTCTTGTTAAAGGCAGACTGCTTACCTTTTGAAAACTTATTTTCAAAATGTTCAGCATTAAAAGGATTAGTATGTCTTTTTACATCAGCTTTAGACCCAAAGCCTGTTTTGTCAATAGGTTTGGTGTCCACAGCTGCAGTTGTACATGCTTTCCTTTCTTTTGCTTGTGTGAATCAGCAGAGCACTTAGCAAGCTTATTTGATGGAAAACTTATTTCATCAACAGCTTTTGAGCTAGGCTCACACGAGCTGTCAGTGTTTTGAGACCTGACAAACCTGTTTGTTGAAATTAATTTGCCATTCACTTTTTGAATAAAAGTGTTTGGAAGCTCACCAAGAGTAGACAAGTCTTCTTTTAAATTATTAACCTCAACAATGGAAGCTGCTGTGTCAAGATCCCCTCCAAGATAGGCTTGGATTTGTGCAGGGATCTGCTGAGTCATTCAGTGGCTGACTTTTTGTGCAGATTGGCACCAAGAGTCAACTATCTTTTGAAGCTTAGCATGTTTTATATCTGTTTCTCTCTTTTCTTCCAGTAAGATGGAATTGATGTGTTTTAATTCATCAAGCTCAGCTTCCAACTTATGGAAGCTGTCCAGTTTACTAGATTTTGTTTCAATATCAGTTTTAAGTTTAGAGATTTCAGATAATAAAACAGCATGCTTCTCAACAGCAGCTTTCAGATCAACAAGCATATATTCAAACATTTTAACTTTTTCTTCAGAACTGTAATCTATAAAGTTTTGTACCTTATACATCATTGTAGGATTCCAGTTCTCCAAGTTGCTAAAAGCTTTAGCTTCAGCCAGATCCTGTTTGAAGTTGCTTGTTGATGGGACATCAGTGTTGGCCATCAGACAGTTATTGTCTTCTTCATCAGATGATGAATCAGACTCTTCCCAGTCACAAGTCTCTGCCATAAGTCCCTTTTGCCGATTGGAAACCACTGAGTTTTCCAACTTTCTCAGCTTAGCCATAGCCATAAGGTACTTAGCCCTATAGCCATCATCCCTGTTTGTCTTGTGTGGCATGGATGACTGACCAACAGCTTTTGACACACAGTCAGCTGCTATATGGCCAGTTTTGCCACATTTGAAGCACTCAGCTTTGGTCTTGTCAAATGCTTTCTTTTTACAGCATTTGAACTTCCTTGCAACATATTTCTTTCAAACCTTTTCTTGTTGAACTTTTTGACAAGCATGGCTATCATTTGCTCATCATCCAGTTCAACAATATCTGCATTGTCTTCCTCATCAGACATTTCCTCCTTATCATCAGCCTGTTGATCAAGTTGAGTGAACACATCACTAACTTGATTTACAGGTTGTCGCACACTGGCCACAAAGGCTGCACCTTTCTTAGATATTTCCAAGGCATTTCTCTTCTGTTGCCTTGAATGCTCATCATTCGGTAAGGATCCATATAAGTTAACAAGATCCATACTTCTGATGGTACCTGAATTCCTTAAAATTGTAGAAAAATAATTCCATTCTTCAGGCAGAACATCTAAGAAATTGTTTACCAGAGTCAAGCTGTCCTTGGTGATCCCAACAGCTTTGAGATCATTTACAAGAGCAGTAAACCTGGTGTAGGTTTCAGTGAGAGTCTCCTTTGGTTTTGCAAAGAAGAGTTCATACTGTCTAACAAGATTATTAATCCTGTTGTCAAGTGTGATTGTGGGTCCATCATAGACAGTACACAAAGTATCCCACATCTCCTTTGCAGTCTTCATCTTCTCAACATGTTTGAACACATCATCAGGTAGAGAGATGACCAGATTGTTTCTAGCTTTTGCATCAAGAGCCACCAGTCTTTTGTCTTCATCAGACCATTGAGCTTTTGCTTTCTCAAATGTTCTGATTTCAGGAGCAGCTCCTTCAACAGCAGGAGTTATAGTTGTAACAGAGGTTGGTACATAGGGACCCTCCATTACAATCTCTGGTAGTTGCACATCCAGATTCTCTAAGTAGAGCATCATTCTGCACTTCCAACCAGAAAAGTTCTGATGATTGAACTTTGGAGGTTTACCTATTGAGCCATTGTCATAGTATGAGGAACTTGCAGCACTGTTGTCCATGTAAACTTTGGGAGAATGAGAGATCTAGAATGACACACACTCTAAACTGCTCTGATACCAGTTGTAGGTCCCAAAAGATATCCCAAGTATATAGCCTTAAGCTGTAGAGGGGGGGTGAATACAGCTATTTAAAAACTACACACAATTTTCTCAATGTTTGTATATATTATCAACAAATGTTAATTACAAACGAGCTTGAATGCGGAAAGGTTCAAGCTGAGTTGACAGATACAACAGTATGCTCAACTAGCCTAAGACAGACTTAAACTAGTTACAATGAATACAGTCACTAAGAATCACTCACTGTGTTTACAAGACTCTGAGGAACAGCTTCAATAAGAATAGCTTAGACACTGAGTACTGTTTTATTCAAGCAGACTTGCATGCATGAAAGACATACTTTGAATGCACGTTCACTCTTGGTTTCAGCACTTAGCTTTTTGGCTTAATCTTTCAATCCTTGGAAGTTTTTTTTTATACTCACTCAGAGGATCTAAGTGAAGCTTCTTCATTGGACAGAATGAAAAAGGTAAAGTCTTGTTGAAAAGACAACATAACCTTTTCTGCACATTCTGAAAAGCAGACTTGTCTTCATGTGGGCAGAACTTTTGTCTTTTCACTTTGTCTACTGTTGCATTGCCTTTAACTAAATAAGGAATGTCAACTTTGTGTTTTTCTTCCTTTGTAAAGGCCTATTTTGATATAAGAAAAAGGTCTGTCACCCTTTTTCAAATATCCTTTTTGTCTTCATGTAACAGAACAGCTTGGGCAGGCTGAGCAGTTCTGATTTCCACTTTGTCTTGGACTTTGTAAACTGATCTTGTAGTCAAAAATAGTACATGATGACTTGGAAACATATTCCATAAAGTGTTTAGCCTGTTCACAAAGAACAGGTTCTGTTCACAAAGAACAGAACATTTGTAAACTGCCCAAGCTGCTCACCAGTGTAGAGCAGCGTAGACAGTTTATGCCCAGCCTGTTCAGCAGACTGAACAGCTTGGGCAAAACTGCCTTTGTTGCAACTCATGCAACACATAGAACACCTTCAGACTGATATTGCAAATCATTTTCAGGTTTCAATAAGGCATATAACAGGCCTTAAATTCAACCTTCAAAAGCATCAACATGTTTGATTAATAATCTCCCCCTCAGATGCAGAACAGGTTTGACTGAGGCCTTTTTGTGCCTAACAATTCCCATATGGCATATTCAATGAATTGAATATGCTGTTGAATCCTGAGTTTCCACATCTCAAACTCAGTCGGCTTGAGCATAGGCACTTTGAGTCCTTGCCCAGATACACTACTGCTATTATCAAATTCCATTGCAAAAAATAAAAATTTTTAAAGAAAGCTTTCGACTTTGAAAAACAAAGAACAACCTGGCTCTGATACCACTTGTCAGGATCTGAACTTAACTACCTAAGATTAACTGATTTGAATTGATCAGAGTGTAAACCAATAATCTTGTATTAAATCAAAGTCTAATTAAGAAGTTTGCAGAATAACACTTAATTACTTTAGTAAAAGCTTTCAGAATCCATAACAGATAAACATTAATGAATAAACGAAATTGCTTGTATTGCTGAACTGAATGATTACAATCACCTCTAATCTGTTTGATTAGACGAAGAACACAAATTGTTCTTAGGGTTTTACAACCTTAGAGGCTTATGAAAACTTAAACAAAAAGCAATTTCAAACTTAAATGTGCAGAAACTTGATTACAATAGAAAAACCTATTCTATGTATTTATAATGCTTTCTGATTTGTTTCCTTGAAGGACTCTGACTTCTCTGATAGTAGATATGTTGGAATCTTCGTGTAAATATCTTTTCCAGAATATCAGCACTTTCTGTTTATGAAACTGTTGAGCAGCTTGAATCACTTAGCAGCTTGAGCAGAGCAGCTTGAGTGAAATTACTCTGGCCGCATGAACTTTTATACAAGCAGCTTGAACTTCTTCAACTAACAGCATGAACTTTGTACTTACATAGAAATTCTACTAACAGTCTGAGAAGTCTAACTAACAGCTTGAACAACTTAGAATATTTCCCAACAATAAATGTAGGCGATTGCCGTTTTATCTTTCTTAACATCTTCTTGAGTTGTTTCTTGTGGTTCAATCATTTCCCACAAGTCATTAGCTTCTAAAATTGCTTGCATTCTAATTGCCCACATGGTGTAATTTGTTGTCTTTAATATAGGACATGTAAAGTGAGATACTATTCCTATCTCCTTTATATTATTTCTAGTGTTATCATCTCCTAATTTGTCACCCATGTCTAAATTTCTTTCTTCTATGGAATCTTATAAAATTTATTATAAAATTCTTTCTACACAACAATTTAGGCTTTGAAGTCTAAATTTTCTGGTTTCAATTTTAGGCTTATTCTGTGACACCCTTGCCACATTAACCACCAATTACAATTCACCCAGGATTAATCACCAACAAACAGATAACATAATGATCTGATAGCTTAATAATAGTGCGGAAGCAAAATACATAAATAAAAGTATTACAACAGAGTCTAACACCCTACGGTGCTACAAAGGTTACACGTCTAAGTCTACCAACTCAAATTAATACATTATCCCAAATTCATTACAACAAAATTTTCATAAACCAAATACCAAAGTAAACGGTAGAAATCTTCAAATACTTCAATAGATTTCCTAGCTAGATGGTCCAGCTGTAGACTTCCCTTTTCCTGTAAAAATTCAACAACTAAAAGGTAAGCGAATGCTTA
Organism: Centrapalus pauciflorus; assembly: GCA_020465985.1. Taxonomy (NCBI): domain Eukaryota; kingdom Viridiplantae; phylum Streptophyta; class Magnoliopsida; order Asterales; family Asteraceae; genus Centrapalus; species Centrapalus pauciflorus. Next base: position 84,225 of record JAANYP010001485.1, on the reverse strand, counting down.
GTGAATACCAGATGATTTTCACACATTCTACAAATCTTTATGATGCCCCCAGAGTATCCGCGGTAACACATACCGTATACTCCACACGTATCCAAGATACGCAAACCTGAGCCGCAGCTCCTTCGAGCTGACACTCGGCATAAGAAAAACCAACCATCTGAGGCAGACATTACATCGGGGATGACTTACTGTCTATCCTGACCACAGAGGTGTCAAACTCTTGGTCATATAGCACAGTAACATCAGTGTACAGATGCGACCACGCAGGTCCATCGAAAGGATGCACAAAAAATGAACGGACATGCAACAAATATGAATGTGCATCATCATAAACGCATGTTAGTAGAATGCCAAACGAACATGAAACAATAGGCCTCACAGTGGGTGCGTTATTAATCTTTTAGCAATATTATTTCTAGTGAGAGAGTGTAATAGTTGGAAATGAAAGACCTTTGGTCTTTTATTTCAAAATTCCATTTTAACACCTTTAGTCCCTCAACTTAACCGGTTCCATTAAATACTGATTTATAAAACAAAAGATTTCTATCTTTTATTTATTATCCTTAATAATTAATAATTATTTTCACTTAATAATTTAAAATTCTAATTTTCCATAATATGCAACAAACTTTATAATTAATCCAAATTACGTACCAACTTCCATAATTCAACTTAAATTACATATTAAAACTTAATAACTTCAAATACAATAATTTAATTCCAAGGATGTTACAGCATGCGCTCCACCACGCTAAACTTCGTCCTCGAAGTTACTCGGATCCAAAAAGTTGCGGATATTTCTTTAACATCTCAGACTTAGGCTCCCACGTATGATTTGCTCCTTTGTGATGCTTCCAACGTACCAGCACCATCTCTATTTCTTTACTTCTCAATTTCTTCACTTTCGTATCTAACACACACTCCGGCTCTTCAATATACCGGAGCCTTTCGTCAATTTGCAATTCAGTGTGATCTGCCCAATCTTCGTTTTCGGCAGTGAATGACTTCCTGAGATTTCCCACATGGAACACCGGATGTATGCCCGACATTTCTTCCGGCAACTCTAAACGATATGACTGGTTTCCAACTTTTTCTATTATCTTAAATGGCCCAACAAATCTCGGAGCCAGATTGCCTCTCTTCACGAAACGAGTAACACCCCTCATTGGTGATACTTTCAGATACACCCAATCATCTACCTCAAAGCTGATTGGTTTGTGCCTTCTATCGTAATAACTTTTCTGGCGATCCTGGGTCGCCTTCATATTCTGTCTTACCAATTGAATCTTTTCATTTGTTTCTTGCAATAATGCCGGCCCAGCAATCGGCGTTTCACCGGTTTCCCTCCAACACGTAGGAGTCCTACATCTTCTCCCATACAATGCTTCAAACGGCACTTTCTTGATCGTCGCGTGGTAACTGTTATTATACGAAAACTCGATCAGTGGCAAATGATCGTCCCAATTGCCACCGAGGTCTAACACACACGACCGCATCATATCTTCGAGTGTTAGGATGGTCCTTTCACTTTGACCATCGGTTTGTGGACGGTAAGCCGTACTCATTGCTATCCTCGTTCCTAACCCTTCTTGTAAAGCCGACCAAAAGTTGGAAGTAAATCGGCTGTCCCGATCCGATACAATGGACTTCGGTACTCCGTGTCTAGAAACGATCTCAGCCACATAAATCTGAGCTAACTTCTCCAGTGAATAACTCTCTCTTATCGGAATAAAATGTGCGGACTTAGTTAACCGATCAACTATCACCCAAATTGCATCGTGTTGACGCCTAGTTTTCGGCAACTTTGTGACAAAGTCCATCGTGATATGTTCCCACTTCCATTCCGGAATGGGAAGCGGTTGCAAACTACCGTAAGGTTGTTGGTGTTCGGCTTTCACTAACCGACATGTTCTGCATCTCTCCACGTACTGGCCTATGTCTTTCTTTAGTCCTGGCCACCAAAAGTCTGCTTTCAGCTCGTTGTACATCTTTGTGCTTCCGGGATGTACAGAAAATTTCGATTGGTGAGCTTCTTCTATTGTCACATTTCTCATGCCTCCATACTTTGGCACCCAGATTCTCCCATATATACCTTTCAAACCCGATTCACTTGTTTCCATATCCTTAATCTGTGCCCTTATATACTCAGCACCAACATTTTCGTCTTTCAAGGCTTCCTCTTGAGCAGCTTTAACGTCATCAATAATTGTGGAAGTTAGCATAGTAGACGTCAGCATATAACAACAATCCTTGGCATATGCTTTGCGACTCAAAGCATCGGCTACCACGTTAGCCTTTCCAGGATGGTAAAGGATCTCACAGTCATAATCCTTTATTAGCTCCATCGAACGTCTTTGCCTCATGTTAAGTTCTTTCTGGCTGAAGATGTATTTCAGGCTCTTATGATCCGTGTATAACTGACACTTAGTCCCATATAGATAGTGCCTCCACAATTTTAATGCAAACGTAACTGCAGTCAATTCCAAGTCATGAGTTGAATAATTCTTCTCGTGTTGCTTTAACTGTCTCGAAGCATAAGCAATAACCTTCCCTCGCTGCATCAGTACAGCGCCTAACCCCAGTCTTGAAGCATCAGTGTAAACTACAAAATCCTCATTGCCCTCCGGTAGAGCAAGTATCGGTGCTTCGCTAAGCGTTTTCTTCAAGATCTCAAATGCTTCTTGCTGCACAGTTTCCCATACAAACGGTGCATTCTTCTTCGTCAACACCGTCAAAGGAACGGCAATTTTCGAAAAGTCCTTTATAAATCTCCTATAATAGCCCGCCAACCCCATAAAACTTCTGACTTCAGTAGTTGAACGAGGCGACTCCCAATTTCTCACCGCTTCTACTTTAGCTGGATCTACAGAAATTCCGGCCCCCGATATCACATGCCCTAAAAACTGAATCTGTTGTAGCCAAAACTCACATTTTGAGAACTTGGCATACAACTTCTCTTTTCTTAGCAGTTCCAGCAATTCCCTTAAATGATCAGCATGTTCAGCCTCAGACTTTGAATACACCAGAATATCGTCGATGAACACAATCACCGACTTATCTAACATCGGTCTACAAACTCGGTTCATTAAATCCATAAAAACAGCCGGGGAATTGGTTAACCCAAAAGGCATGACCAGAAACTCGTAATGCCCGTAACGTGTCCTAAAAGCTGTCTTAGGCACATCTTCCTCTCTAACTTTTAGCTGATGATATCCCGACCTCAAGTCAATCTTAGAAAAGACACTCGCCCCATGTAATTGATCGAACAAATCGTCTATCCTCGGCAGCGGATACTTGTTCTTAACAGTCAGTTTATTCAATTCCCGGTAATCAATGCACATTCGCATTGTACCATCCTTCTTTTTCACAAACAAAACAGGGGCTCCCCACGGCGATGAACTTGGTCGTATAAAGCCCTTGTCCAACAACTCCTGGAGTTGTGTCATCATCTCTTTCATCTCGGTTGGGGCAAGGCGATAAGGAGAACGAGCTACCGGTGCAGCTCCAGGGATCAGATCAATTCTAAATTCCACTTGTCTCTCAGGCGGCACGCCAGACAAGTCTTCCGGAAACACATCCGGGAATTGTGAAACAACAGGCACATCGGCCAACGTCTTCTTCTCAGCCTTGGCATCTATAGCATATGCCAGGTAGGCGTCACATCCCTTTGCAACAAGCTTTCGAGCTTTTGCAACAGTCAACAAACACAGATCCCCACTTCTCCTATCCCCATAAATACAGATCTCACGCCCCTCCGGAGTAGTTATCTTGATCATACGCTTCTTACATACTATATGGGCTTCGTTCTCTATCAACCAATCCATCCCAATAATTACATCAAATTCACTGAACTCGATCGGAATCAAGTCCAAATTAAAGACTACATCTTCAATCACTAAAGTGCAATTACGGTATACATGATCTACTTTGACTAAGGTGTTGCTAGCAGTTTCAATATCTAGTACAGCAGATAGCTTAGACAAAGGCATGGCAAGTTGTTGTGCAAACATAGTAGATACAAACGAGCGATTGGCACCCGAATCGAAAAGAACTCGTGCAGGTAAAGAGTTTACAATAAACATACCCGTGACCACCTCCGGGTTTTCCCTAGCCTCTTCTGCAGTAATTTGAAAGGCACGAGCTGGTGCCCTTTGTGACTGACCCCGACCTCGGTTAACTGAACCGCCGCTTGAACCTCCTGAAGATCGTGTTGATGTTGGAGCAGCAACTGCTGGAGCATTCTTTCGACAATTCCGACTATAGTGCCCCCATACTCCACACTTATGGCAAGCATCAGATCTCCGTGGGCATTCATTTTGAATGTGGCCCAACTCTCCGCAGCAAAAACACGCACGCCCGTTGGTGCACTTGCCGAAGTGTTCCAGATGACACTTGTTACAATACTGTGGCTCGGTGTTGATAGAGTATGCACGAGCACGACCGGAAGAACTAGACTGTCGACGGAAGGACTGTTGCGGCGAGTACTGCGATGATCGTGAAGAACCAGAATAACCTCCTTCGCGTTGGCGTTTCGGTGGTGAAGGTTGAGTTGGGTTGACTGAAGCAGTAGCGGATCCCATCACGTATCCCGACATACCCAAGATCTGTTCCACATTCCTGGCGGCCTCCAGTAAACCAGCAAACGTGGGGTAGCGTACATTACTCATCACCCTTCGAATCTCCAAATCAAGACCAGCCTCAAACCTGGTCACTTTCCTCTCCTCGGTATCTACGTGATGAGGCGCGAACAAACTCAGCCTCGTGAACTCTACAGCGTACTGGGACACAGACTTAGTCCCCTGAATTAGCGTCATAAACTTTGCTTCAAGTCTTCGGCGCTCATCAGCCGGGCAGTACTGCTGAGTGAAAACTTCAGTGAACTCAGCCCATTTTATTACAGCAACCTTCTCCATTGTTAGTGCATTCACCATCGAGTTCCACCACATTATTGCGTCTTTGGTGAACATGGCAGTAGCGAATCGGACCATATCCTTCTCAGCACAATCGCTGATTCGGAAAGTCCTTTCTGTAGCTGTTATCCACTCCAGTGCAGTAACAGCATCACCCAATCCAGTAAATTCAACTGCTCCATTTCCCTTAAGTCCTTGAAACGACAACCCCTGGGCTTATTTGATGACCCAGTGTTGTCACCTTGCTCGTCATCGTTTCCCTCTCTTTCATTATTCTTTCTCTTATCTTCTCTTCGTTTAGCTTCGGCCTCATCTCGAGCCCGAAACTGGTCCTGAATCATCCGATTTTGCTCAGCCATCATGGCTAGCATCATTTCTCTCGTCTCTTCTGGTGTCATTCCTCCTCCAGACATGTTCTGAAATATGAAACATATAACTTATTTAGTAACATGTCATTTATTTATAGACACCACCCAATTGTCCCGTATGATAGTCAATATTCTTATGATTACTAGATCGTAACCTATCTTAGTTCAGATCATTACTTAGTATCACTACATGTCAACACTTAATGTTTGAGACCAAGACCTCACGGACACTTGAATCTCAAACTACTGCTCTGATACCATAAGCTGTGACACCCTTGCCACATTAACCACCAATTACAATTCACCCAGGATTAATCACCAACAAACAGATAACATAATGATCTGATAGCTTAATAATAGTGCGGAAGCAAAATACATAAATAAAAGTATTACAACAGAGTCTAACACCCTACGGTGCTACAAAGGTTACACGTCTAAGTCTACCAACTCAAATTAATACATTATCCCAAATTCATTACAACAAAATTTTCATAAACCAAATACCAAAGTAAACGGTAGAAATCTTCAAATACTTCAATAGATTTCCTAGCTAGATGGTCCAGCTGTAGACTTCCCTTTTCCTGTAAAAATTCAACAACTAAAAGGTAAGCGAATGCTTAGTGAATACCAGATGATTTTCACACATTCTACAAATCTTTATGATGCCCCCAGAGTATCCGCGGTAACACATACCGTATACTCCACACGTATCCAAGATACGCAAACCTGAGCCGCAGCTCCTTCGAGCTGACACTCGGCATAAGAAAAACCAACCATCTGAGGCAGACATTACATCGGGGATGACTTACTGTCTATCCTGACCACAGAGGTGTCAAACTCTTGGTCATATAGCACAGTAACATCAGTGTACAGATGCGACCACGCAGGTCCATCGAAAGGATGCACAACAAATGAACGGACATGCAACAAATATGAATGTGCATCATCATAAACGCATGTTAGTAGAATGCCAAACGAACATGAAACAACAGGCCTCAGCAGGCAATGCAAACATAAAGCAGATGCAGACATGTTAAAAATCAAAGGTACTCACAGTGGGTGCGTTATTAATCTTATAGCAATATTATTTCTAGTGAGAGAGTGTAATAGTTGGAAATGAAAGACCTTTGGTCTTTTATTTCAAAATTCCATTTTAACACCTTTAGTCCCTCAACTTAACCGGTTCCATTAAATACTGATTTATAAAATAAAAGATTTCTATCTTTTATTTATTATCCTTAATAATTAATAATTATTTTCACTTAATAATTTAAAATTCTAATTTTCCATAACATGCAACAAACTTTATAATTAATCCAAATTACGTACCAACTTCCATAATTCAACTTAAATTACATATTAAAACTTAATAACTTCAAATACAATAATTTAATTCCAAGGATGTTACATATTCCTTAAGTCTAAAACTTATTTGACTCTTTACCTGTTTTTCTATTTGATTCAAAATTATAATTGGCCTATTATAAAAATGAACTAAAAATAAAATTTTGTCACTAATTAAAATTAAATGACAGAATTAAATTTTCAAGAAAAACTATAAATTTTAAAATTAAAACTTATATCAAAGAGTAGTAGTACTTCACGCGTCAATTATTATAAGTATCAGTATTTTAAAATTTATATGTTATGTTATAAAATTTTAAAACCAATAATAAATTATAAGTTACGTTATAATTTATTTTCTGAAACCTAATTTTATTATAAGTTATGTTATAATAAAATTTATACTAAGGTTTTATCTAATTTTATTTTTTAATAATAAATTTAAAATAAGGTATTAAGAATACCTAACCTTTGGATTTGGGCTGATATGATCCTTTACTGGATCAGAATGCAAAAACATTATGGGTGGGCTTCCTTTTTTTTTTTTTTTTTGCTTTGGCTCCTTCTCCTTGGGTCCTTTGATTTAATCTGATCCGGCTAGAACCTCTATTCTTGGGTTCAATTTCTGCTTTTTTACCACTTCTCTATGACTGCCAAAAACAACCCTTCTTGGGCCTTGGTCTTCTTCTTTGAAACGTTTCTCTGAAATGTTGTGATGCCTTCTTTTTTTTTTTCCTTCTCTACCGTTTCGTCTCAAACGATGTATTCCCCTCTTGTGAACCGGTGTTCTATGAAACATTGTTATACTTCTCTTTTCAACCGTTTCTCTCAAACGGTGTTGCCCCCTTTTGAACGATATATCTCCTAATCGGTGCCTCTGTTGAAATCGATGTAACCCTTTGTATGAATCGATGGTTTTACGTAAACCTAAAAATGCCTCTGTTACCTATTCCTAATCGGCGCTTTTAATATGTTGTTGATTATGGTTTCTATAGTAGCGGTGGTGATTCTGCGGTGGTGGTTCTACGATGGTGGTTGACGTCGACTAGTTGTGGAATTCGTCCGTTGGTTTAATCTTGCGGTGGTGGCACTATTGCTGTTGAAATTTCTAAGGCGGTGCCTTCTGGAATCAGGTTCTATCTTTCTGATTCTTGTTGCCTTCGATTCAAAAATAATACTATGAATTTCAAGGGTTTACTATGTCTAATGCTATATTTTACGATGGGGCTTACTGCTTTTCTGTAAAATTCATTTCCTTGAATTTTTGCCTTCGGTTCTTATGAGGTTGCTTACTGTTGGGAATTTTGAAAATAATTTGGATGAATTGGTGGCGGGTTGTTTGTAGAACAACTCTGATGTGCTGCTGCCCTTGGTGTCGATGATGATACTTCCTTGTATCACCTTCTCGTGGTGTGCTAATAATCAGTATATGATGATTTCTGGTTTGATTGGAACCGTATGCTCTGATACCAAATGTTGGGAAAGGGATCTATTTGATAACGAAATAATTGCACAGGATCGAATAATCAAAACTTGATCTTTATTAACATAAACTTTGAATTCACACTTTATAAATTTTGATTTAGGTTCCTATTTATAAATGACTAAGAGGTGCGATGAAAAGTCTCAACTCTTCATGAAACCGTTTCGAATAGTTGTGTCTTTTCGTGATGAGACATACCCTTTCGGTTTGACTAATTACTATTCTAGTCCTTATACTTTCTATAATTACAATAATGATACAATAACTAATCTATATTACATAGTCAATCTAACAATCATGATTAATCTATCAATCACACGCACAAACATATACCTACAAAAATAAATTCTGCATAACTTTAGGAAACCAAGACAAAGTATTCTCAATGCTACAAAGAAAGTATATATTCATGATCAAAAACACATAAGGAACAATGATCAAGCAACACTCCCAGGTAATTTCATCTCATAATCCTCATGGTGTGTGTACATGCTTGACTTACTGCTGGACAAGGAATTCCAGGATCATATTCGCATGTAGTGGGTGAAATTCTCCCAAAATACATGTCCAATACTTGTGTTAAACATCTAATTCAGCTCATGCTTGCATTTAAATGGCACCTTAGAGGGTCTGTGTGAAGTTAGAATCAAGATGTTGCATGAGAGGTGATGCGTCTGCATGTGTTATCATCATCCTGAGTTCCGACATAATTGGCAAAGTCTTGATAGTGACAATGGTTTTATAAGTGGGATTGGAGCAAAGGCGCGCATCATGGCTATTTTACAGACCAGTGTCCCTTTGAGTATTTTGTGCATGAGCCTAGACGCCTTGTGAAGTGCACCAGAGATAGTGCATGTATTCATAATTGCATATTAAAGTGTAAAACTCTACGTACTTACTAGGCAATTATGCTTACCTTAGTTGTTGCATAGTTTACAGGTAAAAACAACAAATGAATCTAAAGCCCACTATAAACCTGAAAAACGGAACAAAGCCAAAAGAGAAACAAACTGATCAAGTGACTGAATCAGATAATGTACCACTGAAACCATAAACAGAAACCAAAAGGCTGTAAATTCAAAGACTTCAAAGCAAGCGGTTCCATAGCAAATCATTACTCTTAACAAATCATTCAAATCCACAAATTCACAATTTAAATGCTTTCAATAACCTTATAAGGCTAATAAACTAATCCTAATTACGACCACACTCCCTATGGATTACTTCTCTAGCTAAATAGTGGATTTAAGGACTAAGTCTGCGTGTGTAACATCCGACATTAAACCAGGCTAGCAACTACAACCTAATCTGTATTTAATAGCCAATTATAACCTAATCGGTGGTCATTAGAAATTAACCAAAGTGATTAATATGGTTCATGAAGAAATTCAATTCAATTAGAATCAAATTCATCGGTGCGATGAATCGGGGAATCAATTAATCCGATCGATTTACGATATGAGGGATTAATTCAACTAAGTACATAATTAAATTATGATTAGTGACACTAATCATACACTAATACAATTACTTAACATTAATTATGCAAGACTAAAACAATTCATTAAACTAATGCATTCATAAGTATTTTTGAATTTACATAAAAAGGGAAATACAAGACTACACTTTGAAATACATTCATACAAAAAAAAAAAAAAAAGAAAATACACCATTATTACCCTCCTATGGCCGGCCACCATAGGAGGTACATGGGAGGACAAGTCTGGGAAGAATTCGGGCTTACAATCCAAGAAGCCCGAAACCATCAAGGCTTACGTAGCTGGAGTCGAGACAAGGAAAGGCTACACAGGTACAAAGCCATTCTGCACCCAATGTACCTACCGTCACAACAAAGGTCCCTGCCTAACCCCTTGTGGAAAGTGCATGCGTCTTGGTCATTTGACCAAAGATTGTAAATTTGGTACCCTGGGTAACAACGGCAGCAACCAGAGGAGCTGCTATCAGTGTGGAGCTGCGCGGCACTTCAAGAGTGAGTGCCCGAGGTTGAAAAATGGTGGAGGAGCTCAGCGGAGAGCTTTTGTATTGGGAGCAAGTGACGCTCATCAGGATCCCCGTGTGGTATCAGGTACGTTTCTTTTAAATGACATTTACGCTTACGTAGTCTTTGATACTGGGGCTGATAGGAGCTTTATATCTGATAAGTTTAGTAAGCAATTGAGTGCCACTCCTTTTCTCTTAGACAACTCTTATACAATAGAGCTAGCTGATGGCAAAATAATAAAGGCAAATAATATTATTAAGGAATGCAAACTGAAGTTGGCAGATCATCCCTTTAAGATAGACTTGATGCCTATGGAACTCGGAAGTTTTGATGTGGTAGTTGGTATGGATTGGTTGTCACACAATCATGTCAACATTTTGTGCGGTAAGAAAGTGGTACGGATACCACTCCACAAGAAGAAGGTCCTAACAGTCCAAGGGGAAAGAAAGAACCATCAGTTGAATGTCATATCCGGCCTAAGGACATTAAAGTGCCTTAGAAAAGGTTGCCATGCAGTATTAGTCCAGATTGCAGAAAAAGAGTCGATGAAAAAATAACTCAAGGATATTCCAGTGGTTTGTGACTATCCGAAGGTCTTCCCGGTAGATTTTCCTGGGCTTCCGCCAGCTAGGCAAGTGGAGTTACAAATCGACTTGGTGCCGGGAGCTGCACCAGTCGCAAGAGCCCCGTACAGACTCACTCCTTCTGAATTGCAAGAGGTATCCAACCAACTACAAGAGTTGATGGATAAGGGATTCATTCGACCAAGTTCCTCACCTTGGGGAGCTCCGGTCTTATTTGTGAAAAAGAAAGACGGATCCTTCAGAATGTGCATAGACTACCGAGAGCTAAATAAATTAACGGTAAAGAACCGCTACCCCCTTCCCAGAACTGACGACCTATTTGACCAACTATAGGGATCTAGCTTCTACTCTAAGATTGATCTGCGATCCGGTTATCATCAACTAAAGGTTCGGGAAGAAGACATTCCCGAGACAGCGTTCAGAACTCGTTATGGACATTACGAATTTCAGGTGATGCGATTCGGTTTAACCAACGCACCAGCCGTATTCATGGACCTCATGAATCGAGTGTGTAAACCGTATGTGGACAAATTTGTAATTATGTTCATAGACTATATCCTTATCTATTCCAGAAATAAGGAGGAGCACAAACAACATCTCAAGCTGATCTTGGAGTTGTTAGAGATGGAACAGTTATACTCCAAATTTTCAAGGTGTGAATTTTGGTTGCGAGAAGTCAAATTCCTTGGGCATGTGATCAACAGCTAGGGAATCCAAGTTGACCCATCAAAAATCAAGGCCATAAAGAACTGGGCAACTCCTAGAACTCCAACGAAAATCCGCCAATTTCTAGGACTTGCCGGTTATTATAGGCGATTTATTGAAAACTTCTCAAAGATAGCAGGTTCCCTAACAGAGCTAACTCGAAAAGATGTGAAGTATAGCTGGGGTGAAGAGCAGGAAAAGGCATTTCTACAGTTCAAGCAAAGATTGTGTAGTGCACCAATTTTGTCCTTACATGAAGGGACAGAAAATTTTGTGGTCTACTGTGATGCCTCACACAATGGATTAGGATGTGTGCTCATGCAAAAGGATAAAGTCATTGCTTACGCATCACGGCAACTCAAAATTCACGAGGTGACCTATAAGACTCATGACTTGGAGCTCGGGGCTGTGGTGTTTACTCTTAAAATATGGAGGCACTACCTTTACGGTACGAAGTGCACGGTGTTTACAGATCACAAGAGCCTTCAGCATATTCTAAACCAGAAGGAATTAAACATAAGGCAGCGATGCTGGGTTGAGCTGCTTAGCGATTATGACTGTGAGATCTGTTATCATCTGTGTAAGGCAAATGTAGTAGTCCATGCTTTAAGCTGGAAAGAATGGGTTAAACCCTTAAGGGTACGATCTTTGGTCATGACTATACAGTCAAACCTAAACTCTCAAGTCCGCGAGGCACAAGAAGAAGCAGTCAATGAGGGTAATCTACTGGATGAAGCCTTGAGAGGAATGGATAAGCAGCTTGAAATCAAGTCAAATGGATGTCGGTACTTCATAGGCAGAATTTGGCTACAAAAATTCAGAGGATTGAGGAAGTTGGTCATGGATGAAGGGCATAAAACAAGATATGCCATTCACCCAGGGTCATATAAGATGTATCACGACTTGAAGGGAATGTACTGGTGGCCAAACATGAAGACTGACATTGCTACATATGTCAGGAAGTGCTTAACGTATTTGAAAGTTAAGGCTGAGCACCAGAAACCACCAGGATTGTTAGTTTAACAGGAAATACCCCAATGGAAGTAGGAGAGTATCACCATGGACTTCATCACCAAGTTGCCAAGTACTTCTGGAGGTTATGACACCATTTGGGTGATTGTGGATCGACTTACCAAGACCGCACACTTCTTGACAATCAAGGAGACTGATAAGATGGATAAGTTAACACGAATCTATCTTACAGATGTCTTCTCAAGGCATGGAGTACCTGTATCGATTATATCAGATAGGGACAGCCGGTTCACATCAAGATTTTTGCAATCATTGCAAGAGGCATTGGGTACACGCCTAGATATGAGCACAGCCTATCACCCACAGACGGATGGTCAGAGTGAAAGGACGATTAAGACTTTGGAAGACATGCTAAGGGCATGTGTTATCGACTTTGGCAAAAGTTGGGACATGCACCTGCCATTAGTTGAGTTTTCCTATCACAATAGCTATCATTCGAGTATTAAGACCGCTCCATTCGAGGCACTCTATCGGCGGAAGTGTCGATCACCACTTTGTTGGGCTGAGGTTGGAGATAGTAAGATTACTGGACCCGAGATCATCCAGGAGACTACAGAAAAGATAGTCCAGATTCGGAACTGATTAAAGATCGCGCGGGATCGACAGAAAAGCTATGCAGATGTTCGACGGAAGGATTTGGATTTTCAAGAGGGAGATCAAGTAATGTTGAAAGTCTCGCCTTGGAAAGGCGTAATCCATTTTGAGAAACGAGGAAAAGTCAATCCTCGTTATATCGGACCATTCAAAATCACCAAAAGAATTGGCCCGGTAGCCTACCGACTTGATCAGCCCCAGGAACATAGTAACGTTCATAATGCCTTCCACGTATCCAACATTAAGAAGTGCCTGGCTGATGAAACACTCGTTATACCCATGGACGAGCTAGAGCTAGATGATAAGTTGAACTTCATTGAATAACCCGTGGAAATAATGGACCGAGAAGTCAAGAAACTAAAGCACAGCCGGATCCCGATAATAAAAGTCAGATGGAACTCTAAGTGAGGTCCTGAGTTTACGTGGGAACGCGAAGATCAGTTCCGGTAAAAATACCCTCATCTGTTCTCAAATACTCAAGCAGTGGAGAACACGAGCTAATTTCGGGACGAAATTCCTTTAACAGGGGGAGACTGTAACATCCGGCATTAAACCAGGTTAGCAACTACGACCTAATCTGTATTTAATAGCCAATTAAAACCTAATCAGTGGTCATTAGAAATTAATCAAAGTGATTAATAAGGATCATGAAGAAATTAAATTCAACTAGAATCAAATTCATCGGTGCGACGAACCGGGGAATCAATTAATCCGATCGATTTACGGTATGAGAGATTAATTCAACTAAGTACAAAATTAAATTATGATTAGTGTCACTAATCATACACTAATACAATTACTTAACATTAATTATGAAGACTAAAACAATTCATTAAACTAATGCATTCATAAGTATTTATGAATTTACATAAAAAGGGAAATACAAGAATACACTTTGAACTACTTTCATACAAAAAAATACACCATTATTACCCTCCAATGGCCGGCCACCACCTCCTTCAAAGCCAACAATTGCAAACTTTTGTTCTTCAAATTTGCAAGAAAGTATTATTTGTGCAACTCTTTCAAGATCAAGTCTTCTACTCATTTTCATTCTTCTAACACTTCAAAGTAAGTAAATACTACTTATTTCATCTTATATTTATGTTTATATAAGTCTTGCATAATATATATATAATCACCAACAACAACAAGTTTCATAAAAACTCAAGTTTATAAATTTCTAGTTTTTGTTTTTAAGTTGTTTTCTTCAAATGTGTTTATAAATATATAAACACATCATAAAAGTGTAGATATTATAAAAAAAGTGATATATATGTGTTTTATAACTTTTATACAAGTAGTCTTTGAATAAACAACAAGAATCACTAGTTATTTTAAATTTATAAATTACGGATTTTAGGCAGAAAATTTACATCGACTTTGAAAAATCATAACTAATTCATGACTTAAAGAAATGAGTTGATTCTTGTCTCAAAAGTTAGATCTATGTCTTAAATATATATCTGGAAGTTTTCAAAATTTATTTTGGAGTTTAAGACCTCCAGAAATTATTTGGGAAACCGAAAGTTTGACAGCTCAAAAATGGCCAACATAGGGTTTTCAACAAGCTTTTTCCCCAACCTAAACACCTCGAAAAATGACCGTTCTTGACTTTAAAAATTCTTTGTATATAGTAGTTTAATGTCCAAGAAAAACAAAGCCTAAAACATTTTGGAGCTTGGTTAAAAACAGCCTCAAAGTAGACCGAAAAACCTTCGACAAAGCTGGAAAACTTTATATATATATATATATATATATATATATATATATATATATAAACTTGACGTTTTAAGTGGTTTTATTTATAAACTTATAATGTTGGGTGATTTAAGACATAAAAATCTATAAATATACATATTATCACATATTAAAGATATTAAGTCCCTATTATCATTTAGGACTCGATTAAGCACATCCGGCTTCATCACCCATCAAACAACGCTAATTTACATTTTACGCTCGTTTTTGTCATCGCACTCACGGTGAGTCCTCATAGCCCCTATTTTTCACACTGTTATATTTTGGGGTTGAAATACATGCTACGTTTTCATATGGACACGGAAACAACTTCATTTCTATTATGTATTACACATGTGGTTCCATTAGCCCTCAAATCATAACCGTTAATTGCATTTATTTGTAAGCGCGAATATATTGTGGATAGATCTATCGGGAGTCATGTCCCCCATTCGGGTTAGTTCGGCTCGGCTAACAGCGAGTGCATATAACACACTGTATTACATATGGGTATACTGCACAGGTCAAACTCATTTAATTAAGCTTCGGTTGCATGATGGTTTATGTAATACATACATGGAATTTATGCTTTATAAATTCAAACTCAACTGTTGTTGTCCATACAAGTCAGATTTATGTGTAAACCTATGAGCTCACCAACAATTTTGTTGACGTATTTTAGCGTGTATTTTCAGGGAATTAAGGCAAGTGTGCCACATCAGAAGTATTTTTTAAGCTTCCGCACCTAAGGAGTCGCATGCATTTTCAAAACTACCGGAGATTTAGTTGCATTATTTGATTACTTTAATTATGTATTTAAATCTTTGTACCATGCGAACTACTTTTCATCATATCAGACTATGTAAAACATTTCCTTATTTTAAAGTTTTATTGATGTATTTTTGAAAACGCTCATATAGTGGTCGTTCGTTATGATTATGGTTATGTTTTCGTGACGTCACGCTTCGTTGCCAACCGGGGTAACGGGGTGTGACAGATTGGTATCAGAGCCATAGTTATAGTGAAGTTGGTTGCATTAGTACCCTAGACTGTAACTGCACTTAAGTTTTACTGACTATGAAAATATTTTGTAACTAACTAAAAGACTATGAATGGACCTTGATAGCAGAAAACATGTCAAACAACACCATCATCATCTTGTCCGATTCAGAGGATGAGTACACCCCCATGAGCCCCGAAGTCACTGAGGTTTTCACCGAAGGAGAACCGTCTGAAGAAGAGGACCCCTCCGAAGAACCGATGGAGGAGTCAGAAGAGGAACCTATGGAAGAAGACGACGACGGAGAGGATCCACCGCCCCCAGTGATTCCCCAATACACACCATATCACCCAGAGGTTCTGTCATTCAAGCCGTACCGTCCTAACCCTAACAGCCCAAAGATGATGTTTACACCACGAAAGAGGGTAATCATACCGAGGCGGGAGTCTATTCCCATCCCGACTCCTCAACCAAGTCCACCACCACAGCAACGACGGGCAAACGCCCGTAGATGGGGCTGGATGCCCGAGACCCTCCAAGAATGGAGGCGGGAGGATGGAATCCCCTCCCACTTTGAGATTGAAGGACCATCCTCCGCACCTACCCCATCACTTACCGAAGAACCCGCTGAATAGACCATACCACTCTTGGTAGCTCGGTCTACAAGGCACGATCTCCAACTTTGGTTACTTAACCAAGATATCGGGAAAATGACCACTCGTTTAGAGCGGGAGGAGTTACAGAGCTCCAACTTGTACTGGGCTAACCAGTACGCCCTCGCCATCCAGCAGGACGGCCTAGATGAGCTTCGGCAACGATTAGCCTAAAGCGAGGCTCGTAATGAGGAGCTGACTCAGCGCCTCAATGCTTTGGAAAAGGAAGAGACCCCCGATCACTCCCACACCTAGTATCTTTTATCTATCTTTGTAACGTTAGGAAAAATTATTATGTAATAGTGTAGGACTTAAGTATTTCGGGTAATAACCCACCCCAATGTAAGAAAGTTATGAATGATTAATGAAAATTGCAAGTCATTTATGAATTTGCGTTTGATGATTATAGCACTGTGCCTTAAGAAAAATTTAAATCTTTAAGACTCAACTTCTTACACTATGCTCTTTTCTTTAAACTTTTTAATAATGCCGCAAAGAAGAGCCATGAACGTAGCAGAAATCAAGCAATTAGTCGCACAAAGAGTGGCCGCCGCTATAGCCACTTATGAGACCAACCGAAATAGTTCTGCCAACGGAGATGGTGGTGCTAGCCGCACCACGGGAGGTACTGAAACCAACTCAAAAGGTTGCGGCCAAGCAGCAGAAGGAGGCATCTGATCTTAGAAGAAGAAGAAGGAGAGGAGGAGGAGGAAAGTCCTGAAGCTGCTGTCACTACAGCAGCTAAAGGAAAAGAAAAAGCAGCAACTGATCCCCAACAACTGAAAGCAGCAGAGATTCAATTTCACAAAGCCAGGGCCAAAGAAATGGGTCTTCCTATGCACAAATACTTTGAGTTTAGAGAAGAACAACTTCAAGCCCTGGAAGCTCTAAGGAAAGAAGAAGAATCTGCCAAAGCTGCTAAATCTTTTGCACTCCAAGAGGCAAGGAAAGTCAAAATGTCCACTCTGAATGTGCAAAAGAAATTAATGGAAGCTGCTAAGGGATCAGCAGAAGAGAAGGAAGCAGAAAAAGAAAAGGGTGCTATGGTCTCAGTGACCAAAACTTAAGTGCCCTCTGCTAGAACCCAATTCCATTTTGATAACCTGGCAAGAAAGAAGTTTCATGATGTCGCTGACCGAAGACTTGCTAAGGAACCAATTGTCAAAGCTGTTCCTATTTCAAGAAAAGGCAAACAGTGGAAACTGCAAATTACCAGGATGGGTTCAACAGGCCCTGAGCTGGAATCTTATGATCACACTGATGTTGCCCAAATGGGGTACAGGGAATGGGTGGAACTAGCAGTTGCCCTGAGCCAGTTAATGTCAGAAACGGCTAAGATTATCAGGGCATATGTGAAGAAGTTAATGGAGAGAGTGAAAGATCTTGGCCTGATCTCAACTGATATAAGTGAGGGTGTCTCTGTGACATATCCCAAGATAAAGGCCAAGAGGACAAGGAAAGACTCAGAGCTGGAAGAACTCCTTATGATGATTGAACAAGGAGATTATGCTGTGGAAATCAAAGGAGTTAATCACAACCTGCCCAAAGGAGTGGAGTTTGAAGAAGGCAAGGTAATTGAAGAGCCTGAGTTAGGGGCATTTTTTGTAGATCCCTTAACCCAGAAAAAGTGTTTTCAGAGAGCTTCAGACCTACACAAAGTTGGTCTTAAGCAGCTTGCAGCCTTCAGAATTGCCAACTCCTTCAGACAGTCCAGCAAATGGAGAGCAGCCATCTGGGATGAGCTAAGAGGTTTTTATGACAGAGGTGTGCTTCAAGATCCAAACTTCATGTTTCTCAGAGTTGAAATTCATGATCTGGAAGAAACAAGGGAGGAACTTGAAAGAATGTTTGAAGAAGGACACTGCCACTGTAGGTCCCGAGAGGTTCCCAAAGTATATAGCCTTAAGCTGTAGAGGGGGGGTGAATACAGCTATTTAAAAACTACACACTATTTTCTCAATGTTTGTATGTATTATCAACAAATTGTTAATTACAAACAAGCTTGAATGCGGAAATGTTCAAGCTGAGATGACAGATACAACAGTATATTCACTAGTCTAAGACAGACTCAAACTAGTTAACAATGAATACTCTCACTAAGAAGCACTCACTATGTTTACAAGACTCAGAGGAACAGCTTATGTAGAACAGCTTAGACACAAAGAAACTGTATTACACAATCAGACTTGCATTCATGAAAAACACACTTGCACGTTCACTCTTGGTTTCAGCACTTAGCTTATTTTTGGCTTGCTTATCTTTCTGACCTTAGAAGCTTCCTTTTATACTCACTAAGAGGATCTAAGAGAAACTTCTTCATTGGACGAAATGAAAAAGGAGAAGTCTTGTTTGAAAAGACAATATAACTTTTCTGCACTTTTCTGAAAAGCAGACTTGTCTTCACATGTGCAGAACTTTTGTCTTTTCACTTTGTCTACTGTTGTATTGCCTTTAACTAATTAAGGAATGTCAACTTTGCGTCTTTCTTCCTTGTAAAGGCCTATTTTGATATAAGAAAAAGGTCTGTCACCCTTTTTCAAATATCCTTTTGTCTTCATGTTGCAGAACAGCGTGGGCAGGCTGAGCAGTTCTGTTTTCCACTTTGTCTTCGACTTTGTAAACTGATCTTATAGCCAAAAACAATACATGATGACTTGGAAACGTATTCCATAAAGTGTTTAGCCTGTTCACAAAGAACAGGTTCTGTTCACAAAGAACAGAACACTTGAAATGTGCCCAAGCTGCTCACCAGTGTAGAGCAGCGTAGACAGTTTATGTCCAGCCTGTTCAGCAGACAGAGCAGCTTGGACAAACTGTCTTAGTTGCAACACATGCAACATATAGAACAGCCTTAGACTAATATTGCAAATCATCTTTAGGCTTTAATAAGGCATATAACAGGCCTTAAGTTCAACCTTCA
>JAANYP010001485.1:21066-64404 GCA_020465985.1 Centrapalus pauciflorus | reverse complement strand
CAGGTGGACTTCATTCGACAGGAGGTGGTATCCCTTCTTTGAATCTTTTTACAAGTTCTTCCCTTGTTTCTTCGTGTTCTTCAATTTCAGCTGTAAGAAACATAAAATTAGAACTTTGAAGTTCACCTCTGTCATAAAAACCTTTCAGCTCTTCCCAGATAGCTGCTCTCCATAGGCTGGACTGACTGAAGGAGGTGGCAATTCTGAAGGCTGCAAGCTGCTTAAGACCAACTTTGTGTAGGTCTGAAGCTCTTTGAAAACATTTCTTCTGAGATAGTGGATCTACAAAAAATGCCCCTAACTCAGGCTCTTCAATCACTTTGCCATCTTCAAATTCAACTCCTTCAGGCAGGCTGTGGTCAACTCCTTTAATTTCCACAGCATAATCTCCTTGTTCAATCATCATAAGGAGTTCTTCCAGCTATGTATCCCTCTTTGTTCTCCTGGCCTTTATCTTTGGATGTGTCACAGAGACACCTTCACTTATTTCTTTTGGAATCAGGCCCAGCTCCTTTACTCTTTCCATCAGCTTCTTGATGTATGCCCTGATAGTCTTAGCCGTTTCTGACTTAGACTGGCTCAGGGCAACTGCAAGTTCCAACCATTCCCTGTAACCCATTTGAGCAACATCAGTGTGATCATATGATTCCATTTCAGGGCCTGTTGCACCCATCCTGGTGATCTGAAGTTTCCACTGTGTGCCTTTCCTTGAAATGGGAACAGCTTTGACAATCGCCTCCTTGGCCAGCCTTCTAGTAGCAACATCATGAAATTTCTTTCTGGCCAAGTTGTCAAAGTGGAATTTGGCTCTGGCAGAAGGTACTGTTGATTTGGTCACAGAGACCTGAGTACCCTTTTCTCCTTCCTTCTCTTTCTCTTCTGCTGATTTCCTGGCAGCTTCCATTATTTTCTGTTGCACCTCCAAGGTAGACATTTTTATTTTCTTTGCTTCTTGGAGGGCAAGAGACTTAGCAGCTTTGGCAGATTCTTCTTCTTTTCTTAACTCTTCCAGAGCCTTAAGCTGTTCTTCCCTAAACTCAAAGTACTTGAGCATAGGGAGGCCCATCTCTTTGGCTCTGGCTTTGTGAAACTGTGTATCTGCCTGTTTCTGCTCAATAGGATCCTCAGCTGCCTTTTCTTTGCCTTTAGCTGCTGCTTTAGTGACAGCAGCTTCAGAAGTTTCTTCTTCTTCTTCTTCTTCTTCTAGGATAAGGTGCCTCCTTTTGCTGCTAGGCCTGTCCTCAGGAATGACTTCCTCCCCCTTAGACTGAGCAGGGTTTGGAGAGCCAGCCTGAGTAGGCATAGTAGCTTGAGAAACACCTTCAGCTGCACCTGTTTCTGCTGGTTGATCAGTTTGGGTTGCAGATACTGGTATCTCCTTAGGAGAAGGAATCTTCTCCCCCTTAGACTTAGTCTTCGAGGCAGATGATTTCTCCCCCTTTGAAGGAGATGAGGCAGCGACTTCAACCCCTGGTCTGCCTGAAGACACAAAGTCAGCAGGCTTGCCAGCAGGTTTGGAAGGTTTAGGACCAACAAGGCTGTTCACTAAGTAAGCCAAGTTATCCTTCACCTCACCAATTTGGGAAAGACAGTTTTGAAGAGAAGAAGCTTGGGAATCAGCAAAAGTGGTCAGCTTAACAATATTGTCTCTATCAGAAGCTGTGAACAACAAACTCTGGAGCTGTGCAAGATGAAGTTCAAGAGAATCTTGCACATCAGCAAGGTTTGATGACACAGAATTTGATAGAGAACCCATAAGAGTGTTCAGGCTGGCCAATGTTGAAGGAAGGGTAGTATTGCAAGAAGTGAGAAGAGAGGACAGCTGTTGAGAAATGGCTGTCATAGAGGACACGGAGTCCTGCTGTAAGGAGAGGATAGAGGAGAGAGAGTTGGATACATTTTGCAGCTGGGCAGTGAGTGCAAGCAGCTGTGGAGAGTGGTCAGTTTGGGGAGTGACTGGGAAGGATTCTTTGAACATATCAAAGAAGCCTTTGAGCTGCTCAGACACAGAGTCTGAGATGATGGATGGTAGGGAGTGCATGGTATTTTCCAAAGAACCAACTTTGTTGGTCAGCAATGAAAGCTGATCCTTCAAAGGCAGGTCTTTGGGAGATGGAGGTGTATGGGTAGACTGTTTGGAGTGAGTGGATGGAGAGGATGATGATGAGGCTGGTGTTTGAGGATGAGATGGAGAAGGACGGGAAACTTTGGACAGTATTTCCATAGCCTGGGCAAAAGTAAGATGGCCCAGGTTAGAGGGATCAAGGAGTCCTTCAGCAGCGGCTGTAGCTGCATCATTAGGAGAAGGGGATGATGTTTGGGGCCTCTCAGATGCTGCTTGTGTTGCAGCACCCTCATGAAGACCAGTGGTGGTTCCCTCTGCAGTGCCTTGGTCTAAAGGCACCTCATCATGGGGAGATGGGATATGCATTTCAACATCAGCAGTGGTGAAACCTGCTGATGGAATTTGCATTGTGGGAGCAGCCTCACCAGAGGGATGGTATGATCCCTGAGGTTCATCAGCTTGAGTTGTTGGTCCCTCAGCAGCTGTTTGGTGTTGAACAGCTGAATCATGGGGAACAGAGGGATGAGGCTGAGCTGCTGATTGGCCTATATCAGCCGCGTGGGCACCTCGTGCAGACTCAGAGTGTAAGGGGAAATGAGTGGGGGACAGTTTGGACTCAGTGTGGAGTGGAGAGGGCTCCTGTCTTTCAATATCCTCAGCCTGTTGGGAGGCTGGGCTAGTGGATGTGGGTATCTCCATTTGTACAACTGGTTCCTGTTGGGAGGAACCAGAGGGTCTAGGCTGACTCAAAGGTGACTCAGGCTGGAGTGAAGCAGGCTCCAAATGAGCTGAACCTTCTCCCAAAATAGGAGAGGCAGCTGGGGTTGCTTCTCTTACAACTGAACCCTGTTGAGAGGGAACAGAGGAGGTGGTTTTCTGGGCTGTTTTCTTTTTGGCTATTGATTTTCTTTGATAGTGGATGGATGATGTGGGTGATTGTGGAGAGGAGAGAGGATCTGTTTGGACTGGATGTGAGACTGGGTCAGGAACAGTGGGGCTGGACTGTTCCATAGTCTCTTGTGCCACAGAGGCACCAGCCACAAAGGCTTCAGGCTCAACAGATGAGCTAGGGTGAGGAATCTGCTCTTCCTCAGCCACAGAGGCTAAGGGAGCAGACTCAGCCTGAGCTGTTTTGGCCTTCTTTTTAGCAGGCCCAGCTTCAGCTGCCATGGTCCTTTTCACAAGCTTGGACCTGGCTTTGGATTTTCCAGTGGGAGCAGCAGTGACTGGATCCACCCTCACAGCAGAGGGTCTTTCCACTAAACCCAACAGCCTCCTCATAGGTGTTGATAGAGGAGGCTCATTTGCCAGTACAGGAGTATGAAAAACTCTATTCCCTATGACAGGGAAGGCAGCAGTTTTAAGTAGAGGTTGAGTATGATATAGATGCTCATCACAGACATGGCAGAAGATGAGACTCAGGAACCTGGGATATCGGACAGCAGCTGGTCTTGGCTCTTGCTGCACCAGGTTTTTCATGTTCAAGAAGATCCATTTGGCCATGTCAAGTGTAGTCCCATCCACTAGCTGAAGGACTACAGGCACTTCATCTCTACTTAGTTGGTCAAAGGAACCAACCTTGCTGCTGAATGACATTACCACAGAGGCAAATAAGAAGCTGTAAGTGGGTGACAGCTCCTTCCTGTACAGAGTAGCTCCAACCTTGGGTTCTGCCACACCACAGAAGCGTAGCAGATTGCCCATTTGCCCATTTTCAGGGTGAGGGAGATCATAGTTCTCAGCAACTGGAAGATGAAGAACCTCCCTCAGAAGATCGACTGTAATCTCAATGGTTTGAGTCCCATTGAGAATAGTACCCTTGATAACCTGAGTGTTTGGATTGTAGGAGCAGGTATACCAGAACTCGTATACCATCTCCTGGTACAGGACACCAGGAGATGCAGTCAGGGCATAGTTCAACGGATGAACTTGCAGAAATTCCACCATTCGGTCGTAACCCTTCCCCACATAGTTTTTGGGGATAGTGAGGTTTGCAATGTAGTTGGTGGGCTTGAGGGTCAGCATCGTGGTGACAGATGGATGTTTAACAACATCCTCACCAACGAAGACTGGTAGAAAGGGATTAGGTCTGTGAGCCATTTGGGAATTTTGAAGGTTTGGGGAAGCAAAAGACACTTAGTCGATTTTAGGGTTCTTGAGGATTTCTGGAAATGATGAGGAAGACGAAGATGAAACAGTATGTTGGTATTTATAGGATTTGAATGTTCGTGTGTATGAGAGAGAAAAAAGTTTTGGGCGGTTTGATTTGAAATGTTTGTTAACGGAAAACGGAACGGTTGTCCATGTCAGACCACTTGACCTTTTTGATCACTAACACACGTAACACACATTATCCGCAGTAATTAAGTTAAATAAAACATAAATTAAATAACTTAATTATGAGGAAAGGTAATTAAACTGCTGGTCTACGCTGATGGTCAAACCTGTGATGATCAGGGTCAACAAGGTTCTCAGTCTTCAAGCTGTTCGTCCTTCAAACTGTTCCTTCAGCCTGCTCTCCTTTGTGAGAACAGGTTGTGTTCAATAGATGAACAGGTTACAGTATGAAGAAGTGAACAGGTTGAAGACTGAACCATCAGAGCAGGCTGGACGAATAAACAGGTTAAACTGTTTTTGTTCAGACTGTTGTATGCTCAAGCTGTTCAAGTTTTTCAGACAAATAACTAAGTACAGAACATGTATAACCTGTTCTGTCTAAGCTGTTCAGAGAAACTTGAGCAGTGTGAAACATACAAATTATTAGACCTTTGAGAGACACTTAGTCACTCTTGTTTAACATGCCCAGCTTGCTGACAAGGTAATTAAACCTTGTTTCATCCAGAGGTTTGGTGAAAATGTCTGCAAGCTGTTCATTTGTGGAAATAAAACTTACCTCCACATTACCTTTTTGGATGTGATCCCTGATGAAGTGATGTCTGACTTCAATATGCTTTGTTCTTGAGTGAAATACTGGATTGTTGGAGATGGCTATGGCACTTGTGTTATCACACAGAATAGGAGTTTTCCTATACACAAGCCCATAGTCTTCAAGCTGATGCTGCATCCACAGAATCTGCCCACAGCAGCTTCCAGCAGCAATGTATTCAGCTTCAGCAGTAGAAGTGGACACTGAGTTCTGCTTCTTGCTACTCCAACTGATCAACTTTCCACCAAGGAGTTGACATCCACCTGTTGTGCTTTTCCTATCTAACCTGCAGCCTGCAAAATCAGAATCTGAATAGCCTGTTAGTTCAAGACTTGAGTCTTTGGGATACCAAAGACCCAAACCTGGAGTACCCTTCAGGTATCTGAAGATTCTTTTAACAGCTGCTAGATGTGATTCCTTTGGATCAGCTTGGAACCTAGCACATAAACAGGTGGCAAACATAATATCAGGTCTACTAGCAGTCAAGTATAGCAAGCTCCCAATCATGCCTCTGTAAGCTGTTACTGAAACAGCTTTGCCACTGGCATCAGCATCCAATTTTACATTGGTTGCCATTGGGGTTTTAATAGGAGAACTTTGATCAAATTTAAACTTTTTCAAAAGATCTAAAGTATACTTTCTTTGATTTATAAAAATTCCAGTTGAGGTTTGTTTAACCTGTAATCCTAAAAAGAAAGTTAGTTCTCCCATCATACTCATTTCATACTTAGATTTCATGAGTAATGAAAAATTCTTGCATAGTTGCTCATTAGTAGAACCAAATATTATGTCATCCACATAGATTTGAACAAGCATAATATCAGACTTCACCTTCTTTATGAACAATGTGGTATCCACTTTACCTCTGGAGTACCCATTGCTCATAAGGAATTCAGTAAGAGTGTCATACCAGGCTCTAGGGGCTTGTTTGAGACCATAGAGAGCTTTGTCCAACTTATAGACAAAACCTGGGTGTTGTTCATTTTCAAAACCTGGAGGCTGCTTGACATATACTTCTTCTTGCAGCTTCCCATTCAAAAATGCACTCTTCACATCCATTTGAAATACCTTTATGCTCTTATGAGCAGCGTAGGCTAGATACAAACGAATTGCTTCTAGCCTGGCCACAGGAGCAAATGTTTCATCATAGTCAATGCCTTCCTCCTGTCTGTAGCCCTGAGCAACCAGTCTTGCCTTATTTCTAATGACATGACCTTGCTCGTCCATCTTGTTCCTGAAAACCCATTTTGTGCCAATTATAGTTTTACCTTTAGGAGCAGGGACCAGCTTCCATACTTTGTTTCTCTCAAACTGATTGAGTTCTTCTTGCATGGCAGTGATCCAATTGGCATCTTTTAGTGCTTCATCCACCTTCTTTGGCTCCATCAGTGAAACAAAGCTAGAGAACATACAAAAGTTCCCTAAGCTGTCCCACCGAGTTTGTATCCCTTTATTGATGTCACCAATTATTTGATCATTGGGGTGACACCTGATCCACTTAGGATCATTTTTCAATGATGATTTACCTGAGTTGTTAACATCTTCAGCAGGTCCTGTTGAACAGCTCTCAAGATTTTCAGACACACTGTTGTCTTGAGCCTGTTCACTTGTTGAACATGTCTGACCACTGTTGAACATATCAGCAGAGGAACTGGGAAAATCAGCATTGATAGGTTCTGGACATGCAGTTGTAATTAAGTCAGTACATTTATTCACACAGGGTGTATTGACATAATCATCATCATGTCCATCATGATTAGCAGGTTCCACACTGGGTGTAGTGGAAGCTTTTGAGTCCTCTACATTGATTGAATGCATCAGATCATCAAAGCTGAGGTCTCCTGAAACTGATTCAGAAACAGCTTTGGTGGAGGCATTCTTGGACTCTTCAAAGGTGACATTGATAGATTCATCTATCACCTTTCTTTTGTTGTTGTATACTCTGTAGGCTTTGGAGATAGAAGAGTAGCCAACAAACACACCTTCATCAGCTTTGGGTTCAAATTTTGACAGCTGGTCCCTTTGATTCAGAATGAAACAGGGACATCCAAACACATGGAAGTAACTGACATTTGGCTTTCTCCCTTTGAGCAGCTCATAGGGAGTTTTGTTGAACCTTTTCACCACTAAGGATCTGTTTTGAGTGAAGCAGGCAGTGTTAACAGCTTCAGCCCAAAATGATGAAGGCAAACCTGATGCACACAGCATGGTTCTGGCAGCTTCAATGAGAGTTCGGTTTCTCCTTTCAGCAACTCCATTTTGTTGAGGAGTTCTTACTGCTGAAAAGTTTTGACTGATACCTTTCTCTTCACAGAAGTCTTCAAGAGTACTGTTTCTGAATTCAGTACCATGATCACTTCTAAGCTGCTTTACTTGGGCAGAGTTCAGCATTTCCATCTTTTTAATAAATCCAATAATTTCTCTCGCAGCCTCTCCTTTGTTCTTCAGAAAGATCACCCATGTGTACCTGGAGAACTCATCAACCATCACAAGAGTGTATCTTCTTCCTCCTAGACTTGGGACATTAACGGGTCCAAACAAGTCCATATGGATTAAGAAGAGTGGAGTATCAATAGAGAAATTGTGTTTGGATTTAAAAGATGTTTTTCTCTGCTTGCCTTTCTCACAAGCTGTGCATAATCTATCTTTGGCAAAAGTCATAGAAGGCAGACCTGTCACCAACTCTTTTTTACAGAGTTTGTTGATGTTCTTGAAGTTCAGATGTGACAGTCTTCTATGCCATAACCAGTTTAGATCAGCGTTGGTTCTTGTGAGAAAACAGGTTTCAGTTGTGGGATCAGCAGAATGCATATCCACAACATATACACCTTTCTTTCGTTGAGCACACAGCACAACTTTGCCTTGGGAATCCAATATGTAACCCAGGTGCTCATCAAAGTTAACCTTGTAGCCAGCATCACACAGTTGGCTTATGCTAACAAGGTTATGTTTTAGCCCAACCACATAGGCTACCCTTTTGAACACTGCAGCACCAGCTTTAAGAGTTCCATATCCCTCAGTGGATCCCTGCACATTGTCACCAAAGGTGACTTTTGGCCCTTTTTCAGGCCTGAGATCACTCAGCAATTCTTTACAACCTGTCATGTGCCCTGAGCAGCCACTGTCCAAGTACCAAACCTGGGAAGGTTGTTTTTCCTGCAGAGTGAAAAGAGAATTATTAGTTATTTTTAGGGGAACTCATCACACAGATGAGTTCTCCTACTTCATCAACATTTGTTGATGGATTTGGGATGTCCACACTAATATTCCCTATTTGAATGGTATCAGCTTGAATACCATCCTCAGTGACTATGACATTTCCACCACTGCTTGTAACAGCTGTGAGGGAAACAGCAGAGTCAACAGGCCTCATGTCCTCAGGTTCAGGACAGTCCTTGGCCAGATGTGTCTTCTTCCCACACTTGTAACATTTTCTCTTTTTAGTACTTCTGGAAGAAGGTCCTTCAGAAACACATTCTGATCTGTTTTCGTTGATTCTTTCAGCAGGTTTAGCATTCTTTGTAGAATCAACAGCTTGTGTGGTAAGTTCAATGGCCACAGCTTTGACTGTCTCTTCTTTCCTCTTTTTGGGAGGACAGATGTCAAAGACAGGAAGCTTGATTGGCCTTTGAGCTTCCACAGGTTTGGGAAACTTATTCCCCGTTGTCTCAGTTTGAGCAATGGCTTTGCCTTTGCCCCTACTGAGTTGTGATTTATGCTGCCTATCAGCATACTCACTGTGTTTGGTTTTGAAAAACTTATTTTCATTTAAAACCAATTTACCACTCTGATTTGAAAACTTATTTGAAATCACAGCAGTTTTGTTTTCAACCTGAGACTTACCCTTGTTGAAAACAGGCTGCTTACTTTTTGAAAACTTATTCTCAAAATGTTTAGCATCAAAAGGATTAACATGCTTTTTACCAACAGCTTTGGACTCAGAACCTGTTTTGTCAACAGGTTTAGCATCCACAGCTTCAGTTTGAACATGTTTTCCTTTCTTTTGCTTGTGTGAGCTAGCAGAGAACTTAGCAGACTGTTTTGGAGAACAAACTCCAACATCAGCTTTTGAGTTGAGTTCACACAAGCTGTCAGTATTTTGAGGCCTGACAAACCTGTTTGTTGAGATTAGTTTACCATTCACATTTTGAATGAATGTATTTGGAAGTTCACCAAGAGTGGACAAATCTTCTTTCAAATTACTTATCTCAACAATGGAAGCTGCTGTGTCAAGATCCCCTCCAAGATAGGCTTGGATTTGAGCAGGAATCTGTTGACTTATACAATGGCTGACTTTTTGTGCAGATTGGCACCAAGAGTCAACTATCTTTTGAAGCTTGGCATGCTTTATATCTGTTTCTCTCTTTTCTTCCAGTAAAATAGAGTTGATGTGTTTTAATTCATCAAGCTCAGTTTCCAACTTATGGAAACTGTCCAGTTTACTGGATTTAGTTTTAAGATCAGCTTTAAGCTTAGAGATTTCAGATAGTAAAGCATCATGCTTCTCAACAGCAGCTTTGAGATCAACAAGCATATATTCAAACATTTTGACTTTTTCTTCAGAACTGTAAGCCATAAAATTTTGTACCTTATACATCATTGTAGGATTCCAGTTCTCCAAGCTGCTGAAGGCTTCAGCTTCAGCCATGTCCTGTTTGAAACTGCTTGTTGATGGGACATCAGAGTTGGCCATCAGACACTGATTATCTTCTTCTTCAGATGATGAATCAGATTCCTCCCAGTCACATGTCTCTGCCATGAGTCCCTTTTGGCGATTGGAAGACACAGAGTTTTCCAATTTCCTCAGCTTAGCCATGGCCATAAGGTACTTAACCCTATAGCCATCATCCTTGTTAGTCTTGTTAGGTTTGGATGACTGACCAACAGCTTTTGACACACAGTCAGCAGCTATATGGCCAGTTTTGCCACACTTGAAGCACTCAGCTTTGGATTTGTCAAATGCCTTCTTTTTGCCAGCACTTGAACCTCCTTGCAGCATGTTTCTTCCAAACCTTTTCTTGTTGAACCTTTTGACAAGCATGGCTATCATTTGCTCATCATCTTGTTCAGCAAGATCTGCAACATCTTCTTCGTCTGACACCTCCTCCTTTTCATCATCCTGTTGATCAGGTTGAATGAACACATCACTCACCTGATTAACAGACTGTCTCACATTAGCCACAAAGGCTGTACCTTTTCTGGACATTTCCAAGGCATTCCTCTTTTGTTGCCTTGATTGTTCATCATTCAGTAAGGATCCATACAGATTGACCAGATCCATACTTCTGATAGTACCTGAATTCCTTAGGATGGTTGAGAAATAGTTCCACTCTTCAGGTAAAATGTCCAGAAACTTGTTCACCAAAGTAAGACTGTCCTTGGTGATCCCAACAGCTTTGAGATCATTCACCAGAGCAGTGAACCTGGTGTAGGTTTCAGTGAGAGACTCCTTTGGTTTGGCAAAGAAGAGTTCATACTGTCTAACAAGATTGTTAATCCTGTTGTCCAGTGTGATTGTGGGTCCATCATAGACGGTACACAGAGTATCCCACATCTCCTTTGCAGTCTTCATTTTCTCAACCTGCTTGAACACATCATCAGGGAGAGAAATGACCAGGTTGTTTCTGGCCTTTGCATCCAGAGCCACCAGTCTCTTGTCTTCATCAGACCATTGAGCTTTGGCTTTCTCAAAGGTCCTGATTTCAGGAGCAGCTCCTTCAACCGCTGGAGTTATAGTGGTAACAGAGGTTGGCACATAGGGACCCTCCATCACTATCTCTGGCAGTTGTACATCCAGATTCTCTAAGTAGAGCATCATTCTGCACTTCCAACCAGAGAAGTTTTAATGATTAAATTTGGGAGGTTTGCCCATAGAGCCATTGTCATAGTAAGAAGAATTTGCAGCGCTGTTGTCCATGGAAACTTGGGAGTATGAGAGATCTAGAATGACACACACTCTAAGATGCTCTGATACCAGTTGTAGGTCCCGAAAGGTTCCCAAAGTATATAGTTATAAGCTGTAGAGGGGGGTGAATACAGCACTTTAAAAAACTACACTCTCTTTTTCTCAATGTTTGTATGTATTATCAACAATTGTTAATTACAAACAAGCTTGAATGCGGAATAGTTCAAGCTGAGATGACAGAATACAACAGTATGCTTACTAGTCTAAGACAGACTCAAACTAGATTACAATGAACACACTCACTAAGATGTACTCACTGTGTTTTACAAGACTCAAGGAACAGCTTAGGTAAATCAGCTTAGACACACAGATGCTGGTTTACAGAAGACTTGCATGCATGAAAATCACACTTGCACGTTCACTCTTGGTTTAAGCACTTAGCTTTCTCTGCTATTCTTTCTGACCTTGGAAGCTTCCTTTTATACTCACTTAGAGGATCTAAGAGAAACATCTTCATTGGACGGAATGAAAAAGGAGAAGTCTTGTTTGAAAAGACAATATAACTTTTCTGCACTTTTCTGAAAAGCAGACGTGCAGAACTTTTGTCTTTTTACTTTGTCTACTGTTGCATTGCCTTTAACTAATTTAGGAATGTCAACTTTGCGTCTTTCTTCCTTGTAAAGGCCTATTTTGATATAAGAAAAAGGTCTGTCACCCTTTTTCAAATAACCTTTTGTCTTCATGTGACAGAACAGCTTGGGCAGGCTGAGCGGTTCTGCTTTCCACTTTGTCTTCGACTTGTAAACTGATCTTGTAGTCAAAAACAATACATGATGACTTGGAAACAAATTCCATAAAGTGTTTAGCCTGTTCACAAAGAACAGGTTCTGTTCACAAAGAACAGAACACTTTAAAAATGCCCAAGCTGCTCAACAGTGTAGAGCAGCGTAGACAGTTTCTGTCCAGCCTGATCAGCAGACTGAGCAGCTTGGACAAACTGTCTTGGTTGCAACACATGCAACATATAGAACAACTTTAGACTGATATTGCAAATCATTTTCAGGTTTCAATAAGGCATATAACAGGCCTTAAATTCAACCTTCAAATGTATCAACAGGTTTGATTATAAAATCTCCCCCTCAGATATAGAACAGGTTTGACTGAGGCCTTTTTGAGCCTAACACTTTGTTTCTTACCACAATGCCGTTTTCGTCTCGTTTGTTCTTAAAAATCCACTTGGTCCAAATTATGGCTCGACCTTTTGGTCGGGGAACTAACCGCCATACTCTTAGTTGTTCGAATAGGTTGAGCTCTTCTTGCATTGATACTATCCAGTCGGGGTCTTTCAAGGCTTCATCCACACGAGCAGGCTCTATCATTTTAAGGAATGACGCAAAGAGACATTCAATAGCAGACGCCCTTCGAGTTTGGACCCAAGTAGAAATATCACCAATGATTTGATCAGTTGGGTGATTCAGGTCCATTTCGTCTCGTGTGGCAGGGGTGAACATGATGGAATCTCAGTGGTGAGGGTGGGTATGGATGAAGAGTTCTGATCGATGGTTTCGAGTGAAGGTACCACTGGTTCTGGATTAGATTTTGTTGGGTCTTCTAGAGGGATAATGTATGATACAACGTGTGAGGGTATCAACGGATTAGATTCAACTTGAAGAATGTCAGTTAATGAGGTGGAAGGTGATGAAGATGATGAAGGAGATGGTGTATCGATTGATGAAGGAATTTGTGTATCCGATGATGGTGGAAGAACAGTTAAATCTGATGAGGATGTGTTAACTACAGAAGATGAAATATAAGAAGAATTAACACTAGGACAAAAAATTTCTACATAAAAAGGATCAAACAAATTAACTAAGTCAGATGAAGAAAAAGAAGTAGGTTTAGGAGAGTTTCCAGGCATTTGAGTAATGCGTGGTCCTGATTGGTCCTGGAGCCAGTTCAGCCATTTCATCGAACGTAATATGTACACTCTCAATAATTGTCCTGGTGTGAGTGTTAAACGCGGTATGCCTTTGAATTAGATGAGTATCAATAAATATCGTTTCGTTTGCTTTCTCGTTGAATTTCCTGAGGTTGTCCTTGTCATTCAGCACATAGCACCTACAACCAAAAACTCCTAAGTATTTGATAAAAAGGAACTTTATTCAAATAGAGTTGATAAGGAGTTTTATTGAAACGCTTATGGATGATTGAGCGATTTTGCGTGTAGCAAACTGTGGAACCGGCTTCAACCCACAAGAACGGAGTTAGCTTTGAGTTAGCATGTTGCGAGTCGCTTCCACAAGGGTATGATTTCATCTTTCAACGATGCCATTCTGTTGAGGTGTTCATGCAGCTGAGAACTGATTGTGAATACCCTTGGATCGCTAGAAGCTTTCTACTACCGAATTTTTGAATTTTGTGCCGTTGTCGGATCAGATTGACTGTACTGACAGCTGTTGTTGGGTTTCGACACTCTTGATGAAATCGATGGTTTCTTGAGTTGTCTCATCCTTGGATCGCAAGAATTTTACACATGTATATCGTGAGTAGTCGTCAACGATAACCAACACGTACCGCTTCCCATTTATACATTGCGTTCGCATAGGATCGAAAGTCCATATGCAGTAACTCTAACACGCTTTTCGAAGATGGCTCGGGCTTTGGCTTGTGAGACGATCTCTTCATATTTCCTTTCTCACATGCTCCACACAAGTGATCGTTTTCGTAACGGGGTTCTAGGAGTCCCTTAACCCGTTGTTTTGATGCCAGGTTGTTCAGATTTTCGAAGTTCAAGTGCGATAGCCTCCGATGCCATAACCATGAGTCCTTTGAAGAGCCTTTTGATAAAAGGCAAATACTATCCTTGATCATAAGCTTAGCAACATCTGGTATAAAGGTTTTAGTTGCGGGAACCCGTTAGGATTTCATTCCCGTCACCGCTCTTGACACTACAGTTCTTAGCCCTAAACGTTACTTCTAGCCTGTTAGACCTTAGTAATTGTAATCAACTCTAAGAGTTTATTTGTATTTAGTTAATAGTTTATAGGTTATTTATGTACGTACATTATTAGTTTAACCCACGGGCTTAGGCCTCATTAGGTTTATTATTTAAAGGGTTAATTAGGTTTTTGTGTGTATTATTGAAGGTGTTTTAGAGTGTCTAGCCATTTCATAGAGAGAGAAAGAAACATTTGTTCTTCGTGTTCTTCGTTTAAGGTTTATAAATATTCGGCTATTGGTATTGTTTCTCGTTCTTAATCTTTATTATATATTGTTAAGTAAATTACACAAATGGTCCCTGTGGTTTCGGGGTAATTGCGGTTTTCGTCCCTCAAAGTTTTTTTTTACACCATTGGTCCAAAAAATGCAAACGTTTCACACAAATGGTCCTTGCCGTTAATTTTAATTAGCCGTTAGGCTAGTTAACTCACGGGGGTATTTCTGTCATTTTCAATCTCAGGGACCATTTGCGTAATTTTAATAGTTTATCTTTTTTTTGTTTTTCTCTTTTATATTTTATTTTATTTTATTTTTCTTTTTGTTTTATGCAGATGAGAGAAACTAATTACATATTGATAAAAATATAAAAACCAAAAACCCATCATCTTCCAGCACCTTCACTGTAATTTTCCATTCATCTTTTTTTTTTTTTAACTTCCTATGTCCTCAACATCTCATACAAATGTTCTAAACACAAAAGAATCAATAGTGATCATTGACTTTGAATGTCTGTTCATAACAAACAACATACAATCAACATGCCTCACCATCGGTGTAAAACCCAACTACCAGGTGGATCAAATATTAAAAACAACAAAGCTAGGTGCAACCCCTTCTCCATACATCGATCTAGCTTCTGGGTCGGATAATGTCTCGTAAGCTTCGTGTACCCGAATAAACTTCAGGGTGTACTTCTCCGTCCTGTCCGGCGGCGAGGGTCGTGATGGTACTTTAACGACATTTGTTTATACGCTTGTTTGATCTCGGAGGGTGTCCCGACTTTCGATATTCCAAGTAATTCATACAATGTCTCCTCTGGAGCAGGGGTGAGCGACGGGTACCATTTTCCGAACCCGAACCGGTACCGGTACCGAATTAATATATTCGGTTCGGTATTCGGTTTTTAAATTAGCTAAAATTCGGTATTCGGTACTCTCGGTTCGGTATTCGGTTTTTAAATTAGCTAAAATTCGGTATTCGGGACCGAACCGGCACCATATATAAATTATACGGTTCGGTATTCGGTTCTTTCAAAACTAATAATTTGGTTTCGGTATTTTCGGGATCGGTACCGGTTCGGTTCGGTCCGATACCAAGCTCACCCCTACTCTGGAGCCCAATTGCAAACGCCATTCGCCGCAACGGCGGATGCTTTGGTGGCCGTTTTAGGTGTTCAGATCGAAATATGTGATATATTGACATGGGTATTGTTGAATTTGATGGACGGATGAGATAAAGTCGTTTGTTTTTTGGATGAATTGAAAAATGACGAAAATACCCTTATCATTTAATTGGCTTAACGGCCTCATTTGACATCAGTGACTGTTTGTGTTAAAGGTTTCAGATTTTTGGACTATTTGTGTAAAAAAAAACTTTGAGGGATCAAAACAGTAAAAACCCCCAAACAACAGGAACCATTTGTGTAATATACTCTATATTGTTTGATTGCTTGTTTACTTGATTATTCAGGACGTACAATTGGTATCAGAGCAAACAAGTTGGTTTGATTATTATTTTTTTTGCTCACCGGTTTTTAGTGATTGTTGGTTCATCGAACAAAAAAAAAAAATTTAGTTTTGCTCAATTGGTTTCTGTTGGTTTTAATTTATATATTTTTGTTTTATTTTCCTGCATCACTGTTCGTCAAAAGAGTTAGGTATAAATTGATTATATTCCTTTGTTTTCAAATTTGGTTTCTGCCATAATTTTTTTTTTCTCATATGAATTTTTGTTATGTGATTCGCCATTAGAAAAAAAAAAAAAAAAAAGGATCTGCATATCTATGCGAAAAGTTAGCTGCATCTAATTTGATTTTTAGTCAAAGCTGGCGGCGAAGTTATTTAGGTGATTTTGTCAACAAAATTTATTAAACAATGCTATTAAAAGTGTTGTGGATTTAATGGTTGACATAACTATTATTGAGAAAATGGATTTCGTTGAAAAGCAGAGGAAATATTTTATTGTCTACTTTCGGATGTTATTATTTTCCATTCTTTCTGATACCCTTTGCGCAACTTTCGTATCGCCTTTGCTATCTTTTGGTTCCTATTTAATTTAAATTTGGTTCTAATTTTTGTCATTTATCGGTTCCATTTTTCTGAAAGAAAACTTTTGGTTTCTATTTCTAAGAGATTTTGGATCCTAATTATTGTCAACTATCGAATTCTTTATCTCAAGTTTAGGATCCATTTTTTTTAAGGTTATTCGGATTTGTTGGATTTTAGTAATTAAAATCAAAGATTAATTCCAAACGGTTGGTTGTAAAAAATCGTTTGATACTATATTCCTTCGAGTGAACATCATTTTGTTTTCCAACCAATTCATAAAAGATTTAATCTAGATTTTGAATTCAGAATTTTCCAAATTTGGATCTAAATTTATAAAATTTCCGGTTTTAACTATAATTTGGAAATTAAAATAAAAAACCGGTTCCTAACGGTTGATTGTGAATATTCGTTTGATATTATATTCCTTCGGGTGAACATCATTTATTTTTTACAATCAATTCATAAAAGATTTGATCTAGAATTTGTGGAATCATTGTGATCAATTTTTTTCTAAGTTAAATTTTTGAATCATTTGGTATTAAAAAGGTGTAACTTTCTAATCCTTTTTGACTCAAAAGTTAGACTTGAAAGTTTTGACTAAGTGTTTCTAGTTCTTACATTCGAATGTTAAGACTTTCGGATCCAAAGTTTTATTTCCTCAGAAAAGTTCAAATTGAGATTTTCATTCCATTCGAAAGTCATAACTCTTGGATCCTTCTGATTCGAAAGTTGCAACTTCGGATCATTCTTCAAGTTTTTTTTTGTGTTGAATTTGCTTAAGTCAATCACCAATCTGAAGATCCATTCAAGCAACCATCTCAAGATGTCTGGATCGAACGAGAAGATTTCTGTCATACTTTCAGATAAGGCACACTCCGCATTCGACACTAAGGTAAGTCTTCTTGCTAAAGAAGTTTTAGCTGAATTAGTTTTGCTAAGAAAAGAACCTAAGAAATTAGATGTCTTTCAGACTGCTCTTAGAAATGCTAGAGATGAAAAGTCTGAATTAAAATCAAACATTTTAGTTTTACAACAAGAGGTGTCTAATGCTAATAACGAGAAAAAGCATATGTTTGCCAAAATGTCTGACTAAAATACGATGATCAAATGCATAAGGTAGATAAATCCGACTGCATTAAGAAATATGAGTTTGTTTTGGCAGAGAGAACGAAACTCAGAGAAAAACTTAAAGACATGGAAGATAGATTTTATAAAAGAGGCCAAACTGATCAAACAATAAACATGTATAAGCCTCGAGTTAAAATCTGGAGATGGTTTAGGGTTCACCAGTCCTAGAGTCATGGAAGAAATCATCAACAAAAAGAAAAGTCCATTATATCATGTTGGTATCACGGGTCAAGGATTTGTGATGCCCTACAACAAAACTTGGCAAGAAGTGTTAGCCGAAGAGGAAGAGAAACGAGCAAGATCTGATATAAAACAAATTAAATTTGTTCATGATTGGTTAAATTACGACATTCTTCAAGGAAAATTAGAAAAATCTTTTAGAGAAGAAGAATTTGTGGAAGGAGATTACACCTGATCCGACCTTGCCAAAACCTCATGAATACATACAATATTCTGTTCTAGATGTAACATTCTAATATTAAATTATTGTATTTGTGGTTTATTAGTTTAAATTTTTAATTTAAGTTGGATTGCATTTGGATTAATTATAAAAGTTGATTGTTTTATTTAGAAAATGATAATTTCAATTTATTAAGTTAATATAATTATTATTAAGTGATTGAAAGTATAAAGTAAAGATTGAATCTTTATTTAATGGAAGTTAAGAATTTGGTTGTTATTTTAAGGAACTTGGAAATTTTAGAATTTCTAAGTGTTAATTTTTAGAGTAAAGGACATTTTTGGTCCTTATGGTTTGATGGTTTATCCGGATTCAGTCTCTTAACCATAATAAGGTCAAATTTCATCCCTATTTTGCTAATTTTGTGCCCTTTTAGTCCCTTGTCCGTTAAACTTAACGACACAACCGTTAAATTTGTAATAATGACATTTTTACCCTTTTCATTTGAGACGGTTTTAGTCCCTATGGTTTTATTATTTACCCATTTATAGTCCAACATTTATTTTATATTATTTTTATCTTTATAATTATATTATGGGTAAATTACAATTTTCGTCCCTGTGGTTATACATAAATTATGGTTATAATCCTTTTTACGTTGAAATTACAATTTCAGTATATATGGTTGTCGTTTTGTTATGCTTTTAGTCCTTTGACCAATCTTTTTTTAAAATGACCATTTTACCCTTTTAATTATGTTTCACTTTTGGTCCCTAACTATTTACTTTCTTTTTTATATTACTTTAATTACTTTTATCTTAGTATTATTTAATTGATACTTGGTTTTTTTCATATTGTTACAATTTAAAGTATTATTTTTTTAAATATGTGATCTTTTCCTATTATTTATTTACTTGATTTATCAATTTGTTTATTAATTATTACAAGAAATTATTTAAAATAATTTTTACATATATGGACTTGTGTATTAATAAATTGTATTATTATTAATATTACAATTAAGATAAATTATTTATTCAATTATATATACATTTATTTTTAAAAATTTTATTACTTTTATTTTTTAAAACTTACAATTATTAATATATATAATTTATTTATCTATTTTAATATTATATATTACTCATAAAAATACTTACTTATCTTTAATTTTTTTATTTTGTTAAGTGAATATATTTTGATTTATTTTAGAATACATACATACATGTATGTATATGTATATGTATATATATACATAATATATATATATATATATATATATATATATATATATATATATATATATATATATATATAACGTTTTAATGAAATATATAATTTTTTGAAACTAAAAACTTATATGTATTTAGACTACATATGTTTAAAGATAGTTAAACTTAACAAAATATAATAATTTGACATAGTATATATACAAATTAAATTAACTTATTAATTTTTGTTATAAATTCGTATGTGGTTTTGTTATGCATAATGGATTAATACATTGAACATTTGTAATGTATATGAATATTAACTTTATGAAATAATAAATTAGAATGGATTACACGTTAAATAATATATTTTTTAAGTTAAAATTACATTGAACATTCAATGTTTATAAAAATAGGAAAAATTTAAATTTAAATTAAATGTATAAATTAATACTATGACCAAATTTATAGGTATTTATATAAAGTCATATAAAGTAGAGAAAAAAGATAAATAAGTTATATGATAAATGGTTAAAAACTTTATCTTTTAAAAACTAAATATATAAATAGTTCAATATACGTTTAAATTTTATACATAAGAACAATATTAACAATATTAATAACAACAATTAACAACAATACAATATATTAAATTTAGTCATGTACAATTTATTTTCAATTACCACTACTTATTCATGTAAATACTTAAACTATAATAAAATAATAATAATACTAGTAATACATATGTCAAATAAATAATGAAAATAAAACATGTTAAATAATTTATTGCTTCATTTAGATTTTAATAGTAATAATAAATAAAACATATTAAATAAATAATAAAAAGAATAATAAATTATTAAGGAAATGAAATGAAATATAAAAGAATATTTTGATGAGGGACCAAAATTGAAATAAAGTGAAAGGGTAAAATTGTCTTTTTTAAAAAAAAATTGGATAAAGGGACCAAAAACATAACAAAACGCCAACTATAAGTACTGTAATTGTAATTTTATCTTTAAAAGGACGGTAACCATAATTTTTATATAAGCACAGAGACGAAATTTGTAATATACCCTTATATTATTTATAAATATACTTAATTTATTATAAACACATTTATTTTATTTATAAATATACTTATATTTCAATATTTTATTTACATTTACTATTGTTCGTATTTTATTTAAAATTTAACTTTTATTTTAATTAAAATTATATCTTTTCTTTACTAATTTATTTAAAGTTCATCTTCTTTATTAATTTTAATTTTTATTATATATATATATATATATATATATATATATATATATATATATATATATATATATATATATATATATATTATGTGTCGATAATTGATTAGGTTGGATGATACTTTGAAGAAATAGTGACTTTGGAGAGGAAAAATATCGACGATAGTATATTTACTTAAACACAACTAACAAAATTACATATATAAATGTGAACAATAATATAATAAAAATTAAAATTAATAAAGAAGATGAACTTTAAATAAGTTAGTAAAGAAATATATATTTAAATTAAAATAAAAGTTAAATTTTAAATTAAATACGAACAATAGTAAATGTAAATAAAATATTAAAACATAAGTATATTTATAAATAAAAAAAGTGTGTTTATAATGAATTAAGTATATCTATAAATAATATAAGAGTATTATTAAGATAAAATAAAATAAAATAAATGTTGGACTATAAATGGGTAAATAATAAAACCATAGGGACTAAAAACGTCTCAATGAAAAGGGTAAAAATGTCATTCTTAGAAATTTAACGGTTGTGTCGTTAAGTTTAACGGACGAGGGATTAAAAGGGCACAAAATTATCAAAATAGAGATGAAATTTGACATTATTATGGTTAAGGGACTGAATCCAGGTAAACCATCAAACCACAATGACCAAAAATGTCCTTTACTCTAATTTTTAAGTATGAATAAAGATGGAAATCTTTATATAAAGAAGGTTAGATAAGTTGGGGGACTAAATATGCCACAAGTTGAAAAGATGAATAAGAAGACATTCTAGTCTTTCATTTTCATTTTACCCTACAAAGCCTCTCTCTCTACTTTCTCTCTCTAAAAGAACGATTTTTTCATCTTCAAAGCAAGAACTCAAATTTGCGGAAATTAGAGGTCGAAAATCTGGAATCAAGACCATAGAAAGGAACTATCTACATTGCAAACAACGAATTAAGGTAAATATTTATATGTATCGAAACTATATGTACTGAAACTATTTATATGTACCGAAACTATATATAAGTACCGAAACCTTTTGAGGTTTCGGTGTTGTTGATAAATACTGAAACCCACATTCAGAGACTATATAAACTACAGGAACCATGTATAAGAGAAGTTTTCGGTATCCCTTTTCATTTCAAAACAGAAACAATATATATATATATATATATATATATATATATATATATATATATATATATATATATATATATATATATATATATATATATAAAGGAATATATATATATCATCTCGGTTGGGTTTTATTTGTGAAAATAAATAGAAACGGTTGGACATTCTTAAATTCAGTTACATAATGATAAATTCGGGACAATTTGGCAATCCCAGAATTTGGAGATTTAAAGTATAATTTCGGATCATAATTTCGAAGGATTAACGCAATAATTTGAGAAACTTGATGGGACTTGTTAATAAATAAGTTATTGAAGGGATAAATTGGGAATAATAGAACCATCAAGTACGAGGAATTAAATATGAGTTTCAGATGATGGTTTCGATTGTTGTAACACTTTCATATTAATACCAAACATATGTATGATATGTTTTATTTATGAAAATGTAACAGGTCCCTTGTGGTGTTGTTTAACCCACAATGGGGTACTTGATGAGTCCGGTTGTAATCCGAGGAGAAATAAAAATTAACTTGATGTAAATAACGCACCCACTGTGAGTACCTTTGATTTTTAACATGTCTGCATCTGCTTTATGTTTGCATTGCCTGCTGAGGCATGTTGTTTCATATTCGTTTGACACTCTACTAACTTGCGTATATGTTGATGCACATTCATACTTGTTGCATGTCCGTTCATTTGTTGTGCATCCTTTTGATGGACCTGCGTGATCGCATCTGTACTCTGATGTTGCTGTGCTATATGACCAAGAGTTTGGCACCTCTGTGGTCAGAATAGACAGTAACTCATCCCCGATGTAATGTCTGCCTCAGATGGTTGGTTTTTCTTATGCCGAGTGTCAACTCGAAGGAGCTGTGGCTCAGGTTTGCGTACTTTGAGTACGTGTGGAGTATACGGTATGTGTTACCGCGGTTACTCTGGGTGGCATCATAAAGATTTGTAGAATGTGTAAAATCTTATGGTATTCACTAAGCACTTCGCTTACCCCTTAGTTGTTACATTTTTACAGGAAAAAGGGAAATCGGCGGCGGGACCTTCTAGCTAGGTCAACTGTTGACGATTCCTACTGTCTACCTTGGTATTTGATTTATGGAATGCTGTTGTAACGAATTTGGGATGATGTAATATTTTTAAGGATGTAGACTTAGACATGGAACCGTTGTAGCACCGTACAGTGCTGGACAAATTCGTATTATTTTATTTTGTATTTTATTGCTTCCGCACTTTAATTAAGTAATCAGATCATTATGTCATTGTATGCTGGTGATTAATCCTGGGTGTATTGTAATTGTGGTTAAATGTGGAAAGGGTGTCACACTAGAACAACGGGATTCTGATTTAGAACAGATATTGGAAACTACATCACGAAATTTTGAGCAGGAAAGGATAAATTTTTTTAAAGAAA
Source organism: Centrapalus pauciflorus (assembly GCA_020465985.1). Lineage (NCBI taxonomy): Eukaryota > Viridiplantae > Streptophyta > Magnoliopsida > Asterales > Asteraceae > Centrapalus > Centrapalus pauciflorus. Next base: position 41,682 of record JAANYP010001485.1, on the reverse strand, counting down.
ATATCATATCTTGAATCCGAAATTGCTCGACTTAATACTTATCTAGCTAACACTTCACAACAAAATGATAGAATCGTTGTCCTTGAGTTAGCCTTAAAAGAAACCAAAGATTTGTTTGATGCATACAGAAACAAATATTTAAGAAAAGAAAATGATTTTAATGAGGCAAAAAGATTGTTTTTTATTCGAGAACAGAATTTCAAAATTAATGTTAAATCATTTGACAAGGAACGAGATCAACTTCTAGCCATCATTAAGGGGCTGGAATCTCAACTTGTTCCTAATCAGAACTGCTTAAATCCACAAATTTCTGTCATCAACAATTCCACGGTTGAAAATCGTTCTGAATCCAAAGAATCATACACTGAACTTAATAGGAAAAATCTTTTGGATATCAAGAAAGGCAAAGAAAAGTTGGGATCAAGATTTATACCAAGGAATCTTCTAAATATTCTTTTAAAAGAGCCATAAGGCACAAAATGTCAGAAAATCCAACAATAGGCATAACTGGTTCTATACTAAGAATGAATCAAGCTTCTCTTCTACCCAAGTGAAAAATCGTTTCAAGAATCCTAAGGACTCACAACCATTTACATCTGATTCTCATGTTAACAAGAATAACAAAGTTTGGTTTGTTGTTAATCAAAAGACTGCTTCGTGTGATGATTATGTATCACATAAACCTTGTTTGAATTATTCCTTTAAGCAATTACTTGATTTGAAACCTTCTAAACTTTGTGATTCTGCTCATGTTATGAATGGTTGTGTATCCAAAATTAGGAATAAATTTGTTAATCATCACGTAAATAAACATAAAGGGCCCACGTTCACTTTTTGTTGGGTTCCAAAGACTGTCATGAAGGAACCTAATTGGAAATCGTTACCTAAGAAGGCCAGTTCTCAGAGATGGGTACTCAAAGCTAACCTGACTGGACCCAAATTTCAATGGGTACCAAAAGTCTCTTGATCGTTTTGCAGGTAAATGGCTCCTGCTCATTTCAGTTCAGGACCCGAGCCTTAAGGAAATGACTTTTGTGCATCTTAGTGTAGATCCCGAGGTTCATAATGGTTTCTACTTACTTCAGAGTAGAACCCATGTTCAAAGAGATGGCTTCTAAACACCACTTTTTCAAACCCGTGCTACAATGATTCTGAAACATCCACCTTAACATGCATACGTGACTGTCAGTTCAACATCGAGGACATAACGACTGCAGGGAGCATGAATTTCTTTATTATATTATGCTTCTATATTCTGTTGACTGATATTTATTCTTATTTGCAGGGGGAGTTTTCATCAACGCGTTAACGAGGACATATTTTTGTTTCTCACTCATCTAGTATGCATATGTTTTTAAAAGAAATAATTTATAGTACATACTTGTAGGGGGAGTGGTTTTACTTAATTTTTTTTAATAAAAGTTTTTCTTTCGTAGTTAATGTTCTTTTAAAGAGATTTTTGTTAACCCTTAATGATGCAAACTGCTTTGGATTATATCCTGATCATCATTTAAGGGGGAGTAATTTTTTTTTTTTTTTTTGATTTCATTCTGAAGATATCAGTCATATCTATTTCTTCATGCAAGTAAGAATACCTTCGTTCATTCTGATCGATTAGATCTCATGATCACAATTCTCTAAGAATCTCTCCACACCCTATGAATTCCTTCACTACCGAATTCGTTCATATCTGAATAGTGTTTCATTCTTATTCATTCATTCAGATAATTCTCTCCATATCCCACTATCTCATCTCTATATGAATCTCGAATCTCATTCAAATCATAATCATTCATGCATTTTGAATTATACCATTCTGAATCTATCTGATTCATCCTCTCATCTCCATGCTCATTTGATTCATTGAGTTCACTCTCATATCTCTAAAGCAGTTCTTCTGAGCATGCTATGTTATATATTATAACTGTTAGTTCAGAATTCAAAGTTCATCACGTCTGATGATATCTACTAACTCAAATGCACCACAGAGCGTATAGGCATATATATCACTTCTATGGTCTACCCAGAATTGGATGACCTACCCATGGAGTAATCCTTCCAATAGATGAGAGCTAAGGGTCTTTAGATCTAGTTGAGGAGGATCAAACACAATTAGGTGTTGATGGGGTCGAGCAGAATTAAAATGGAAATGAGAGGGGTTTAAATAAAAGGAGATGGTGGTGCAACGAATCTTGCTTTACTGATATAAGTGAGTCGGAGGGAGCTATAGTTGAAAAATGCATTTGAGAGCTTGAGGGGGGAGAAATGATTAAAAGAAAAGAAAATCCTATCCAAACCTACAAATAGTTGGGTTTCCTACTTATGCTATCGAAACTTATTCGTTGAGAGTTGGTATTGAAGAAGACGTCATGGACCCAGTGACGCAATCACATAACCCCACTAGCTACTCAGTTGCTTATTAAAAGGTTACTGTTTCATTTTTCACAGAGATATACCACATAATCTATCGATTTCGCATTTGGAGTTAATTGATCCTGAAACAGGAAGACATCTGCTCCGGTTGTAACATCCTCAATATTAAGGTACTAATTATTATTAATTAAAATAACAAATGAATTATGATAAGCTATTTAATTATACTTGGAACTAAGATCTTTTCCCTATGCTTTACCCACTTATACTATATGCTTCATGTCTTGTTTTTGGGCCATTCATACCTTATGTAAAGCTTTTAAAGCTACATGTATAATTGAATTATGCATAATTTGGTTTTGAAAATGAAGAAGGAAAGGAAGTAGTGGCCAATGTTGGAGAAGTGAGAGTAAAGGGGGTTTGGATCATGGCATCATGAGCAGCCTTACTACCATTTTCTGTTGATGTGGAGATTGCTAATGGCCAGTCTATGACTGTGGAAATTATTTATAATAACTGTCCGCTTACTCTAGGTTATAACGACTTTTCTATTGCTCATGATGCTGTGATCCAATGTAATAAGCGGATTGTACAACTAACCTCCCTGAGTGGAGTTAAGGTGTTCATTTATGGTGAAAGGCGTAAGGGTCAAATGGCGTCATGTCAATCGCTAAGGCTCGCTGATGTCTCAATAAGGGATGTACGAGCTATCTAACCTATGTAGTTGATGTGCAAGCTGAGAAGCCAAAGGTGTCGGATGTTCCCGTAGTGCGAGAATATGCTGATGTATTACCTGATGACTTGCTGGGATTGCCTACTGATTAGTAAGTTGAATTCGGGATTGATTTGGTACCAGGAACGACACCTGTAGCTCAAGCTCCATATCATCCCGCACCTTCTGAATTGAAAGAGATGATCACTCAGGCAAGAATTATTGGCCAAGGGATTTATTAGACCGAGTTCCTCGTCTTGGGTGCTCTGGTCTTGTTTGTTAAGAAAAGGACGAAACTTTACGAATGTGTATTAACTATCAGTGAATTGAACAAGGTAATGGTCCAAAATAAATATCTCTTGCCCCGTATAGATGTCTCATAGAGCCAGATTCGGCTGTGCCGATAAGTGAAGTTAATCTCAATTACAAGCTGAGATACATCGAAGAGCCCGAAGCCATTATGAATTCAAAAGTCGTGAAGTTGAGGAATAAAGAAATTGAGCTAGTCTTGGTTAAATGGAAGCATCATCGTCGTGCTCACCTTACATGGGAGACCAAGACTGAGATTCTGTGGGCGGAATCCTTTTAAGGGGGAGGAGTTGTAATAACCTCAAAATAAAGGTACTAATTATAATTAATTAAAATACCAAATGAATTGTGATTTGCTATTTAATTATACTTGGAACTAAGATGTTAGCCCTATGCTTTACCCACTTGTACTAAATGCTTCATGTCTTGTTATTTGGCCATTCATACTTATGTACAAGCTTTTAAAGCTACATGTACATTTGAATTATGCATAATTTGGTTTTAAAAATGAAGAAGGAAAGGAAGTAGTGGCCAATGTTGGAGAAGAGAGAGTAAAGGGGGTGCTATATGAAACTTGTATGACCAATTGAGGGCACTTAAACCCCCCCAATCGGCTGCCTCTTTCTCATTTCTCTCTTTGCAACAAGAACACTCTGCACTTACACTTGTACTTGCACTCACAAGAAAACTAGGGTTAGGGAGAGTCCTTGCAAATTGCTTAGGAGGTAAGGGTTTGAGTGCAATAAAACACCAAGAAACCAAATGTAAACATCTATTATCTTACTTGTAAGTGTTCTAGTTATTTTCAATTATCCACAATCCTTGAAATTGATAAGGGATGGAAAGTACTTTCATGTTTAAAGTATAATTGGAATTGTGGAAGTAATAGAAGGATTTCTGGAGTTTCGTAAGTGCAAGAAGTGGAGAAAGCCATAAAAAACTCCAATCGGTTCCTTTATACAAATATAAGGAATTATACACATATATTTAGGATGATTCAATGAGATTAGATGTTAAACCATGTTACTATATGTTTATATACATCAAATAGACCATAAAATGTGGTTTTAGAGTGTTTTGTAAGAAGAAAATTGGGTTTGGAACAAGGAAGTTACGAGCAGGGGTTGCAAAATCGGATTTCTGGACTGGTGCAGAGGTGACTCGGCGAGTCACCCCCATTGACTCGTCGAGTCGGTGTTAGATTTGGTAAAATTTCGTTTCCAGCAAGTTTTAAGTCGGTGAGTCGCCTTCCTAACGCGTCGAGTCGAGCCCCTGTTCACCCAAATCACTTGTTTTAAGCCCTATAATGATACTATAACCTCGTGGGGTCATTCCATACTCATTTTTAATAATCCTACATGTTATATTGTTAGATCTAGAAGTTGTGACAGTTTCAGGGTTCAAAATGTAATAAATGAAACTTAGTTTTGTGTTCATTTTGTTAGGTTTCAAAGTTTATTGTAAATGGGTAAAAGACCAAAAGGTCAACAAATGGGTTTAGATAGTTTGGATCCATTTAGTTGCTTATAAATAGTTGTTTCTAGGTTTTCATTTGAAATCTTTTTGGCTGATTGAACGTACATGATGCAGAAGACCGGGCCTTAGAATACTTGGAGGCCCATGACCACATTGGCTCACTAAAATGGCCATAACTTGGGCCTCGGTATCCGATTTGGGCTTATAATATATCAAAACGACCGTATGGACAGGCCCGACGTGCTGGCAAACTGCCGTAGGTGGTTTGGGCCAAAGAAGCTATAATCATTTACCAATCTCGGTCGAAAGAAGCATTCATCATGAACCGCGACACTCTCGCTATAGGATCTGACGTCCGACCTCCAACTCTGTATCGGGGACGCTACACTCTGTGGAAATCTCGTTTCCTCAATTTCATAGAACGTCAAGAATTAGCAAATGACATTGTAGACTCCATCTACAATGGTCCCAGACAAATCAATCTGCCTCAACCAACTCGAGCTGATTCCGGAGACGAGGAAGTTCTAAAGATAGTTCACACGCCTGAACAAATCAACCGGATAAAGGCTGATAGGATAGCTTGCTCATCATCATCCAGGCTGTTCCGGATGAAATCTACATCAGCATAGACAGTTTTAAGACTGCCCGAGAGATGTGGGAGGAAATTGAGAGGCAAATGCAAGGGAATGATCGGAATGCCAAGCAACGTGAAGCAAATGCTCTAAACAACTATGATATGTTTTCAGCAAAAGATGGCGAGTCTCTGGAGACTACATATTATCAATACTGCACGTTGGTGAATGAACTCCGAAAGAATGGAGTTAACAAATCTAAAGTAGAGCTGAATAGGAAGATTGTGAATTCTCTGAAACTAGAATGGAAACAATTCGTTTGGTTGATTCGTGAGATAAATGACATCAGCATCCATGATCTATTTGATAGTCTCGTAGTCTATCAATCTGAAGTCTCTAGTAAGCTTGAACCTAAGAAGCCAGATGAACCCACAACATCGGATATCCTTGCCCTTCTCATAGATAAGAAACTAAAGTCATCTAAAGCCGCTAAACTCCTCAAAATTCAGTCTTAGTCCGACAGTGATGATGTTGACAATGATCCTGGGGCTACTGAACTTTAAAAGCAAATTGCATTACTCACACATGCATTTCACAAGAAGTTTTCCAAATCGTCCAACAAGCTTCGACAAGAAGCCAAGAGTAAAAAGTATGACGACAAGAGGGAAGTAGCTGAAAGGCCAAAGGAGGAGGAACGTAAAGCTGATGAAAAAGAGAAAGGATGCTTCAACTGTGGTAAACCAGGACACTTTGCACGAGAATGTCATCTTCCAAAGCAGAAGAATGAGAACTACTATAAGACGAAGTACAATCTCACTAAGCAAAGGAATGCTGGTAGAGCTCTGTTCGCTGAAAAGGAACACTGGTTAGAAGATACTGAGAATGAAGAGGATGCTGTGGATTCTATGTGCTTCATTGCCGACACCAAGCCAACAGAAGTTATGTAACAACCTAGCTTTTGACTTAACTTTATTTTCTGCTTTTGATTTAATAATGTAATTTTATAACATTATTTGTATTGTAATTTTAATTAAGTAATGAGAATATTTAAAAAAGATAAATTAAATTAGTGATGATAAAATAAAGATAAATATGTATTTAAATGAAAATCAGATGTAGAGGGACCAATTGTGTCAATATTTGAAAGTCTTGAAATATAAAGACTCTAAGTCTTTATTTCTTCATTTTTCATCATCTCTTACAACACTCAAAACTCTCTCACTCTCACTCTAAAAACCTGCTGGAAATCAAGGATTAGAAGAGGAATTCGTGAGATTAACTGGGATTATCAAGAATCAGAAGAATATTAAGGTAATACAATTAATTCTAAGTTTTTATTTTGTATTTTAAGAGTTTAAAATGTACAAATTCGAATTTATAAATCTGTAAAAATTATGTTATGTGTTTGGAATGTTGGTTAGAAATCATGTAATGAAACCCATAAATGATTTAGAAACAGAAATCGTAGCTTAAATCGTCCAAAAAGATCAAAAATCTGAGTTTTTATAAACTTTTGTGTTCTTGAGAAAATTTCAATATTTTGGACAAATCTGGACGATTTAATGTGTTAAGAGATAGGGAAAATAGTGTAGAAACACCCCAAAATTGATAATATAACGTTGGATTTAATTGCATGTTAGTATAATTGTCGATTGATGAATTTTTGATAAAACCCGTAAGTTGCGACTTGCATATCTGCAAGTGAACTCGGCGAGTTCATAGGGGAACTCGGCGAGTTCCCAAGAACAACTTGAACATTTCTTCAAAAATTCATAAGTAACGGATCCGAATTCGGTTGGGACCCGAATTCGGATGAGACCCGAAATAAGTCTTGGTCCGAAATTAAATTAGAACCGATCTCGGATGGACCCGAATTCGGATGGGTCAACATAATTCGGTTGTGTCCGAAATCCGGTTCTCTATCCGAAGTTCGGATGTGAACTCGGCGAGTTCACCGAGTTTACTCGGCGAGTTCTCTAGTCTCCTGTACATTTCGGATCTGATCCTAATTCGGATGATCCTTAGATCCGAATCCGGATGGGGGTTGGTCCGAATTTGTATATATATATTTTGATATTCTTTAAACACAAGAATCATGAATCCAAGATGGAAGAATAAAGAATTATCAGTTATCAGAATCAGATGAAAATAAGAATTTAAAGACTTGAAAGCTAAAAGATTATGAAATTGACAATGATGTAATATAATTCTGGACAGGTTCAGTATATTCTGAACAAAGATTTAAAGACTTAAAGAATTGAAAGCGGGTCGCTGATTTGAAAAGAATTGACAGAACAGATTGACAAAGATAAAATCCTGAGATAACTCAGGTGGCAGATTCATATATCTGTTTGACCAAGACCCAGACCTGTGAGTTATAGATATTCAGATTGAACACGCATAGATCCGGTTGAGATATATTGTTGCTGATAGATTTATTGATATTCACTTTATCAGCTGGAATGAGACCTGTGCACACCATGGATGGGTGTTGCCCAGTGGATCATGATAGCTATTTGATTATCTTTTCATATTGCATTTAATATTGCTTCAGACTTTGCTTTATGATTCATTGCTATCAAGACTTCTAAGACATATGCTTACATCATTGATCAGACATTTGATAGATTGATTCAGCTTGACTAGCCCTTATGGTCTATTGTTCTAGACCCGGCTATTTCACCAGTTCTTATGAACTTGGTAATGACCTCCGATGTTCCGCCATATTGACTTACTGGTAGCTAGCCCAGTATGTGGCTGATCCCCACGATTTAAGCGTGAGTGTGGCTTGAACATCGTCCGATCTTATGATACTATATCTCAATCATGAGGGCTGTAGCGGCAGCCAAGACATATCACGCTAAGACTAATGACTCCGCTTGACACGCATGTTGATATTGAAAATCTATAAACTCACTAAGCATTGCTTACAGTTGCTGCATTATAATTTTACAGGTAAAAGCAAAGGAAAATCACCTGCAGGACCTAGTACTTAGGTCATTCAAGATCCAAGTTTTGAAGATTTTCTAGACCACTACTCAACAAATCTTTCTGGTACTGATTGGAAGACAACAATTGTGGTGGTTCTGGGGAGATTTGATGTAATGTATGATATTATGATTAGATTAGATGTTACCCTTTTATAACTTTATTTTGAAATATGTAAACTTAATCCTAATCTTGTATGTACATGTAATTTTATTATTCCGCAATTTAATTACCCTATCTTAGTATGGTTGATATCGTATTGCAATTTGTGGGACCTAGACTCTGAGGACTGCCTCGTAAGGGAAGGTCTTCACAGGATGGTATCAGAGACCATAGTTTGAGTGAATCAAGTATTACGTAAGTAGACTTGGTCTCAAACTGAAGCAATACATATGTATCAATCATTTAGGTGGTTTGAACTGAGATAGGATGTACAGACTATTAGGATGGGAAAAAGGGTACATAGATCTAAGTCTATAAACTGATAGTTAAATGCTTGTAATTTTCAGTAGAAGATGTCAGGATCAGGATCAGGTGATATTCCCAGCAACATGAACCCACAACAGATGTTTGAAATGATGCAACAATTTCTAGCCCAACACTCAGAACAACAAAACAAAATGATGCAAGAACAGTTTCGTGCCAGAGATGAGGCCGAAGCTAAAAGACGTGAAGATAAGAAAAATAAGAGAAAAGAAAAGCAAGTTCAGATTAATGACTCTGATTCTGATAACTCTATTCCTGATGCCCTAATTGCTCAGCCTAAAGGCTGCAAATTCAAAGATTTTAAAGCGAGCGGTGCCCTGAACTTCGAGGGTACTGTAGATCCGATTCAGGCGATGGATTGGATCAGTCATACGGAAGAAATTTTTAGAATCTCTGACTGTTTAGATTCTAATAAAGTGAGCTACGCGTCTGCGTTGTTTGTTGGAGCTGCTCGCGCATGGTGGAAGACACAGCGAAGCATATACGAGGAGGAAGTCATTCAGACATTGGAATGGAACCAGTTTCTAGACATGTTCAACGCGAAATACTGCCCGGTTGACCAGCGAGATAAGATGGAAGTCCAATTAATGCAATTGAGTCAGGGAACGAAGACTGTAGATGAATACGAACACGAATTTTTGAGATTATGTGGCTACTCTTCTTACCAAGTGGCAACCGAGGAAAGGAAAATGAATAGGTTCCGAGTAGGACTCAATCCCAGATATCGACATCCCATGAGTGCGATCAAAAGAGCTATCTGGAAATGGTAGAAGCAGCGAGACAGATTGAGCGAGGGTACTTAGAGTATGGTGATCAGCTATACGCTCCGTCTACTAACCCGATGAATCCGTCTCCTCCAAAGAAACAGCGATTTGGCAGATTCTTTAGGCCAAATAAGTCTCAGTCACAATCTCAGCAATCCCATCAGCATAGTTCACAATAGAAAGGACAAGTTTACTCCCTCACGAACGAGCCACGATTCTGCAAGCGATGCAGAAAGTCACACATGGGGTTGTGCAATCCAGAAGACGTTACTTGCTTTGCGTGCAATATGATCGGTCACAGCAGTGAGGAATGTCCACAGCAGGGACGAGGATGTGCGAAGTGTGGTAAGAGAGGACACTTCATGTACCAGTGTCGAAGCGGATCACGTTATCAGTCTCAATCATCAGCAGGAGGTTCTACGGGGAAAAGTTCTGCTGCAACGCCGACTGCAAGAACTCGAGCCTTTCAGATAACAGCAGAAGAAGCGAAAGAAACTCCTGATGTGGTTACCGGTATGTTCTTACTTAACTCCATTCCTGCTAGAGTATTATTCGATTCCGGCGCCAGTCGTTCTTTTATATCCACATCTTTTGCACAAAGGCTACATAAAGCTCCATCAAAGCTTCCCATAATACTTGATATTGAGACAGCCAGTAACAATTTCGTTATGGCTGAATCTGTCTACCGAAACTGCACTCTGCTCGTAAATAACATCGTATTCAACCTCAATCTCATCCCGATTCCATTAAAAGAGTTTGACGTCATCATCGGCATGGACTGGTTAACGAATAATGAGGCTACAATTATCTGCAACCGGCGAATCATCAGAATCAAGTCTTCAGACGGCCGAGTACTTGAGATCAAGGGCGAGAAGGGAAAAGGTGATCACTGCTTCATTTCTATTGATAAAGCTTATAAGTATCTATCCAAGGGTCGCGAGTCCTATCTGTGCTACGTTTTATCTGAATCCAACTCTGAAAAGAAATCGTTGTCTGATATTCCTATCGTCTGTGAGTTCCCAGACGTATTTCCCTATGACATTTCCGGAGTGCCACCGGAACGTCAAGTCGAGTTTAGTATTGACTTGGTTCCTGGTGCGGCTCCTATCGCAAAAGCTCCATACAGACTTGCACCTGCAGAAATGCAAGAAATGTGTAAGCAACTGCAAGAGCTGTTAGAGAAGGGGTTTATCCGACCGAGTTCTTCTCCGTGGGGTGCACCAGTCTTATTTGTCAAAAAGAAAGACGGAACCTTCCGTATGTGCATCGACTACCGCGAGTTGAACAAGGTTACCATAAAGAATAAATATCCTCTGCCCAGGATTGATGATCTGTTTGATCAACTGCAAGGAGCTAGTTATTTCTCAAAAATAGATCTCCGTTCTGGGTATCATCAACTGAAAGTAAGAAATGAGGATATTCCGAAGACAGCCTTCCGTACAAGATACGGTCATTACGAATTTCTCGTGATGCCGTTTGGCTTAACAAATGCACCAGCGACATTCATGGATCTCATGAATCGTGTGTGCAGACCAATGTTGGATAAATCAGTTATCGTGTTCATAGACGATATTCTGATTTACTCCAAAACGGAGGCTGATCATTCTATCCATCTGCGGCAATTGCTAGAGTTATTAAGAAAAGAAAGACTCTATGCAAAATTCTCTAAGTGCGAATTTTGGCTCAGACAGGTATAATTTCTATTATATATGTCTTGAGCTATTTCCTAAGTATTCTTTGATTTACATCAGAACTTGAATTCCTACTTTGATTTTTATAGATCCAGTTCCTTGGCCATGTTGTTTCTGGCGAAGGGATTTCGTTGATCCTTCGAAAGTCGAGGCCGTTCAGAAATGGCAAACGCCTCGTAATGCCTCTGAGATCCGAAGTTTCCTTGGATTGGCCGGTTATTATCGGCGATTCATAAAGGACTTCTCAAAAATTGCTGTGCCGCTTACAATGCTAACACGAAAGAATACTCCTTTCGTTTGGACCGATAAACAACAAGAGGCATTCGATATTCTGAAGCAAAAGTTGATTCAAGCGCCGATCCTAGCCTTGCCAGAAGGTAATGATGATTTCGTTGTCTATAGCGATGCCTCTGGTACTGGCTTAGGATGTGTTCTGATGCAAAGGGGAAAAGTAATTGCCTATGCTTCAAGGCAATTAAAAGACTATGAGAAAAGTGCACCAACTCATGATCTTGAGTTGGCTGATGTTACCTTTGCACTGAAGATCTGGCGTCACTATCTATATGGGACTCGGTGTCAGCTCTACACCGATCATAAGAGTCTCAAATACCTTTTCACTCAAAAAGATCTGAACATGAAGCAGCGTCGGTCCTTGGAGCTTATCAAGGATTATGACTGCGAGATCTTATATCATCCCGGCAAAGCAAATGTTGTCGCGGATGCGTTGAGTAGAAAAGTATATCCAGAAAAGTGCTGTTATGCCCTAACTCCGGTTATATTCTCTTCTGATATTATTGAAGATATTCGAGTTGCTCAAACTGAAGCGCTGAAAGAAGAGAACATAGATTCTGAAAATCTAAAAGGGCAACTACAATTTCTAACTCTGAATCATTTGGGACTTCACTGTCTCAAGGGAAACCGAATCTGGGTTCCTAAGTATGGTTCAATCCGCAGCACTCTTCTATCCGAAGCTCATCAGTCCAAGTTATCTATTCATCCTGGCAGCTCAAAGATGTATTTTGATCTGAAAGCTGATTACTGGTGGCCAGGAATGAAGAAAGACATCGGAAAATGTGTTGAAAACTGCAAAGTATGTCAGATGGTTAAGGCAGAACACCAGAAACCCTTCGGGGATATGCAACCACTGTCAGTTCCTGAATGGAAGTGGGAGCATATAACAATGGACTTCATTACGAAGCTGCCAAAGACCAAAAGACAACACGACTCTATCTGGGTAGTCGTTGATCGTTTAACGAAATCAGCACATTTCATTCCGATGAAAGAAACTTATTCTCTGGATAGATTGGCACAGTTGTACATCACTGAAATAATTTCACGACATGGTGTGCCGAAATCTATCGTATCAGATCGTGATAGTCGTTTCACATCCAGATTCTGGCAAGCACTACAAGAAGGGATGGGTACTCGGATTTCTATGAGTACTGCTTATCATCCAAATGCAGATGGCCAGAGTGAGCGTACTATTCTAACTCTCGAAGATATGCTTCGTGCCTGTGTTCTTGATTTAGGTGGTAACTGGGATGACCACTTGCCGTTGGTCGAATTCTCGTATAATAACAGTTATCATTCTACAATCAAGATGGCTCCTTTTGAAGCTTTGTACGGAAGAAAATGCAGAACTCCTACCTGTTGGCGTGAAACAGGTGAATCGCCAATAGCAGGACCTGCCCTTCTACAGTTGACTCATGAGAAGATTCAACTTGTTAGAAGGAATATTCTTGAAGCTCAAAGCAGGCAGAAGTCATATTATGACAATCGGCATAGATCCATCAGTTTTGCAGTTAACGATTGGGTGATGTTAAAAGTATCCCCAATGAAGAATGTGGTACGGTTCATTAAAAGAAACAAGTTAGCTCCGAGATTTATTGGTCCGTTCAAGATTGTGGAAAAGATTGGAAATCAATCTTATCGTCTTGAACTACCCTCTGACTTAGCTGGAATACATCCTGTATTCCATGTTAGTCATTTGAGAAAGAGCTTAGCTGACGAAAGAGAAGTACAGATACCACATGTTAACTTGCAAATTGATGAAAAGCTTCGAGTGGTTGAAGAACCAGAACGTATTCTGGACTCGAAGACTAAGAAGCTTAGAAATAAAGAAATACAGATGGTGCTCGTCCAGTGGAAACACCACAAAGGTTCACATCAGTCTTGGGAATCAAAAGATGTCATGAAAGCAACGTATCCAAGTCTGTTCGAACATAGCTGTTCGAACATAGCTAACTTCGGGGACGAAGTTTATGCGTGGTGGAGCCCATTCTGTAACAACCTAGCTTTTGACTTAACTTTATTTTCTGCTTTTGATTTAATAATGTAATTTTATAACATTATTTGTATTGTAATTTTAATTAAGTAATGAGAATATTTAAATAAGATAAATTAAATTAGTGATGATAAAATAAAGATAAATATGTATTTAAATGAAAATCAGATGTAGAGGGACCAATTGTGTCAATATTTGAAAGTCTTGAAATATAAAGACTCTAAGTCTTTATTTCTTCATTTTTCATCATCTCTTACAACACTCAAAACTCTCTCACTCTCACTCTAAAAACCTGCTGGAAATCAAGGATTAGAAGAGGAATTCGTGAGATTAACTGGGATTATCAAGAATCAGAAGAATATTAAGGTAATACAATTAATTCTAAGTTTTTATTTTGTATTTTAAGAGTTTAAAATGTACAAATTCGAATTTATAAATCTGTAAAAATTATGTTATGTGTTTGGAATGTTGGTTAGAAATCATGTAATGAAACCCATAAATGATTTAGAAACAGAAATCGTAGCTTAAATCGTCCAAAAAGATCAAAAATCTGAGTTTTTATAAACTTTTGTGTTCTTGAGAAAATTTCAATATTTTGGACAAATCTGGACGATTTAATGTGTTAAGAGATAGGGAAAATAGTGTAGAAACACCCCAAAATTGATAATATAACGTTGGATTTAATTGCATGTTAGTATAATTGTCGATTGATGAATTTTTGATAAAACCCGTAAGTTGCAACTTGCATATCTGCAAGTGAACTCGGCGAGTTCATAGGGGAACTCGGCGAGTTCCCAAGAACAACTTGAACATTTCTTCAAAAATTCATAAGTATCGGATCCGAATTCGGTTGGGACCCGAATTCGGATGAAAACCGAAATTAAATTAGAACCGATCTCGGATGGACCCGAATTCGGATGGGTCAACATAATTCGGTTGTGTCCGAAATCCGGTTCTCTATCCGAAGTTCGGATGTGAACTCGGCGAGTTCACCGAGTTTACTCGGCGAGTTCTCTAGTCTCCTGTACATTTCGGATCTGATCCTAATTCGGATGATCCTTAGATCCGAATCCGGATGGGGGTTGGTCCGAATTTGTATATATATATTTTGATATTCTTTAAACACAAGAATCATGAATCCAAGATGGAAGAATAAAGAATTATCAGTTATCAGAATCAGATGAAATTTAAGATTATAAAGATTAAAAGACAAAAGATGACAGCCTTGATAAGACAAGTTATCAGATATCAGACCCAGATAAAATATCAGATTTAATGACCAAAAGATGATGAAAATTCCATGATAATGATAATGATATTGACATGAGATTTATATGATATAATTCTGGACAGGTTCAGTGAAATTCTGAACATAAAGACAAAGATTTTAAAAGATTTAAAGCGGGTCAGAGAATTGATTTACAGATTACAGATTGACAAAGATAAAATCCTGAGATAACTCAGGTGGCAGATTCATATATTTGTTTGACCAAGACCCAGACCTGTGAGTTATAGATATTCAGATTGAACATGCATAGATCCGGTTGAGATATATTGTTGCTGATAGATTTATTGATATTCACTTTATCAGCTGGAATGAGACCTGTGCACACTATGGATGGGTGTTGCCCAGTGGATCATGATAGCTATTTGATTATCTCTTTATATTGCATTTAATATTGCTTCAGACTTTGCTTTATGATTCATTGCTATCATGACTTCTAAGACATATGCTTACATCATTGATCAGACATTTGATAGATTGATTCAGCTTGACTAGCCCTTATGGTCTATTGTTCTAGACCCGGCTATTTCACCAGTTCTTATGAACCTTGCCTAATGACCTCCGATGTCTCCGCCATATTGACTATCATGCGTACGCTCTCAGCCCAGTAATTTGAGCTGCATCCCCACGATTTAAGCGTGAGTGTGCTGAACATCATCCGATTCTATGATTCATATCTCAATCATTGAGGTCTGTAGCCGGCCGCCAAGAATATCACGCTATAGAATAATGACTCCGCTTGACACGCATGTCTGATATTGTGCAAAATCTATAAACTCATACGGTTGCTTACAGATGTTGCATTCATATTTTACAGGAAAGCAAAGGAAAATCACCTGCTAGGACCTAGTACTTAGGTCATTCAAGATCCAAGTTTTGAAGATTTTCTAGACCACTACTCAACAAATCTTTCTGGTACTGATTGGAAGACAACAATTGTGGTGGTTTTGGGTAGATATGATGTAATGTATGATATTATGATTAGATTAGATGTTGCCCTTTTATAACTTTATTTTGAAATATGTAAACTTAATCCTAATCTTGTATGTACATGTAATTTTATTATTCCGCAAATGGAATCAGAGTCTAGGTCCCACAAATAGCAATACGATATCAACCATACTAAAATAGGGTAATTAAATTGCGGAATAATAAAATTACATGTACATACAAGATTAGGATTAAGTTTACATATTTCAAAATAAAGTTATAAAAGGGCAACATCTAATCTAATCATAATATCATACATTACATCATATCTACCTAAAACCACCCCAATTGTTGTCTTCCAATCAGTACCAGAAAGATTTGTTGAGTAGTGGTCTAGAAAATCTTCAAAACTTGGATCTTGAATGACCTAAGTACTAGGTCCTGCAGGTGATTTTCCTTTGGCTTTTCCTGTAAAATATTAATGCAACATCTGTAAGCAACGCTTAGTGACTTTATAGATTTTCAATATCAACATGTGTGTCAAGCGGAGTCATTAGTCTTAGCGTGATATGTCTTGGCTGCCGCTACAGCCCTCATGATTGAGATATAGTATCATAAGATCGGATGATGTTCAGGCCACACTCACGCTTAAATCGTGGGGATCAGCCACATACTGGGCTAGCTACCAGTAAGTCAATATGGCGGAACATCGGAGGTCATTACCAAGTTCATAAGAACTGGTGAAATAGCCGGTCTAGAACAATAGACCATAAGGGCTAGTCAAGCTGAATCAATCTATCAAATGTCTGATCAATGATGTAGGCATATGTCTTAGAAGTCATGATAGCAATGAATCATAAAGCAAAGTCTGAAGCAATATTAAATGCAATATGAAAAGATAATCAAATAGCTATCATGATCCACTGGGCAACACCCATCCATGGTGTGCACAGGTCTCATTCAAGCTGATAAAGTGAATATCAATAAATCTATCAGCAACAATATATCTCAACCGGATCTATGCATGTTCAATCTGAATATCTATAACTCACAGGTCTGGGTCTTGGTCAAACAGATATATGAATCTGCCACCTGAGTTATCTCAGGATTTTATCTTTGTCAATCTGTAATCTGTAAATCAATTCTCTGACCCGCTTTAAATCTTTTAAAATCTTTGTCTTTATGTTGAGAATTTCACTGAACCTGTCCAGAATTATATCATATAAATCTCATGTCAATATCATCATCATTATCATGGAATTTTCATCATCTTTTGGTCATTAAATCTGATATTTTATCTGGGTCTGATATCTGATAACTTGTCTTATCAAGGCTGTCATCTTTTGTCTTTTAATCTTTATAATCTTAAATTTCATCTGATTCTGATAACTGATAATTCTTTATTCTTCCATCTTGGATTCATGATTCTTGTGTTTAAAGAATATCAAAATATATATATACAAATTCGGACCAACCCCCATCCGGATTCGGATCTAAGGATCATCCGAATTAGGATCAGATCCGAAATGTACAGGAGACTAGAGAACTCGCCGAGTAAGCTCGGTGAACTCGCCGAGTTCACATCCGAACTTCGGATAGAGAACCGGATTTCGGACACAACCGAATTATGTTGACCCATCCGAATTCGGGTCCATCCGAGATCGGTTCTAATTTAATTCGGACCAAGACTTATTTCGGGTCTCATCCGAATTCGGGTCCCAACCGAATTCGGATCCGTTACTTATGAATTTTTGAAGAAATGTTCAAGTTGTTCTTGGGAACTCGCCGAGTTCCCCTATGAACTCGCCGAGTTCACTTGCAGATATGCAAGTCGCAACTTACGGGTTTTATCAAAAATTCATCAATCGACAATTATACTAACATGCAATTAAATCCAACGTTATATTATCAATTTTGGGGTGTTTCTACACTATTTTCCCTATCTCTTAACACATTAAATCTTCCAGATTTGTCCAAAATATTGAAATTTTCTCAAGAACACAAAAGTTTATAAAAACTCAGATTTTTGATCTTTTTGGACGATTTAAGCTACGATTTCTGTTTCTAAATCATTTATGGGTTTCATTACATGATTCTAACCAACATTCCAAACACATAACATAATTTTTACAGATTTATAAATTCGAATTTGTACATTTTAAACTCTTAAAATACAAAATAAAAACTTAGAATTAATTGTATTACCTTAATATTCTTCTGATTCTTGATAATCCCAGTTAATCTCACGAATTCCTCTTCTAATCCTTGATTTCCAGCAGGTTTTTAGAGTGAGAGTGAGAGAGTTTTGAGTGTTGTAAGAGATGATGAAAAATGAAGAAATAAAGACTTAGAGTCTTTATATTTCAAGACTTTCAAATATTGACACAATTGGTCCCTCTACATCTGATTTTCATTTAAATACATATTTATCTTTATTTAAATATTCTCATTACTTAATTAAAATTACAATACAAATAATGTAGTAAAATTACATTATTGAGTCGAAAGCAGAAAATAAAGTCAAGTCAAAAGCTAGGTTGTTACATGTTGCACCCATCCTTGTTATTTTAAGCTTCCACTGACTGCCTTTCTTTGAAATTGGGACAGCTTTGACAATTGCTTCCTTGGCTAGTCTTCTCTCAGCAACATCATGAAATTTTTTCCTAGCTAAGTTGTCAAAGTGGTATTGAGCTCTTGCATGAGGTACTGTTGATTTGGTCACAGAGACCTGAGTACCTTTCTCTACTTCCTTCTCTTTTTCTCCTGCTGATTGCCTGGCAGCTTCCATTATTTTCTTTTGCACCTCCAAGATAGACATTTTAATTTTCTTTGCTTCTTGGAGGGCAAAGGACTTAGCAGCTTTGGCAGATTCTTCTTCTTTTCTTAATTCCTCCAGAGCTTGAAGCTGTTCTTCCCTAAACTCAAAGTATTTGTGCATAGGGAGGCTCATCTCTTTGGCTCTGGCCTTGTGAAATTGTATTTCTGCCTGTTTCTGCTGCATAGGATCCTCAGCTACCTTTTCTTTTCCTTTAGCTGCTGCTTTAGTGACAGCAGCTTCAGGAATTTCTTCTTCTTCTTCTTCTGATAAAATAAGGTGCCTCCTTTTGCTGCTAGGTCTGTCCTCAGGAATGATTTCCTCCCCCTTAGACTGAGCAGGGCTTGGAGAGACAGCCTGAGTAGGCATAGCAGCTTGAGAAGCACCTTCAGCTGCACCTGTTTCAAAAATCTCTGCTGACTGACCAGTGTGAGTTGCAGACACTGGTATCTCCTTAGGAGAAGAAGTTTTCTCCCCCTTTGACTTAGTCTTCGAGGCAGATGATTTCTCCCCCTTTGAAGGAGATGAAGCAGCGACTTCAACATCTGGTCTGCCTGAAGACACAAAGTCAGCAGACTTGCCAGCAGGTTTAGAGGGTTTAGGACCAACAAGGCTGTTCACTAAGAAAGCCAAGTTATCCTTCACCTCACTAAGTTGGGAAAGACAGGTCTGAAGAGAAGATGTGTGGGAATCAGCAATAGAGGTAAGCTTAAGAATATTTTCCCTATCAGACGCTGTGAACAGCAGAGATTGCAGCTGTGCAAGATGAAGTTCTAGTGAATCTCGCACATCAGCAAGGTCTGATGATACAGAGTTGGATAGGGAACCAATGAGGGTCTGTAAGCTGGCCAAAGTGGCTGGAAGTGTAGAGTTGCAAGAGGTGAGAAGTGATGACAGCTGTTGAGAGATGGCTATCATTGAGGACACAGAGTCCTGCTGTATGGAAAGAATAGAAGAGAGAGAGTTGGATACAGTTTGCAGCTGTGCAGTGAGTGCAATCAGCTGTGGAGAGTTGTCAGTTTGGGGAGTGGCTGGGAAGGATTCTTTGAACATATCAAAGAAGCCTTGGAGCTGCTCAGACACAGAGTCTGAGATGATGGATGGTAGGGAGTGCATGGTGTTTTCCAAAGAACCAACTTTGTTGGTCAGCAAAGAAAGCTGATCCTTCAAAGGCAGGTCTTTGGGAGATGGTGGTGTATGGGTGGATTGTTTGGAGGCTGGTGTTTGAGGATGTGATGGAGAGGGAAGAGGGACTTGGGACAGAAGCTCCATAGCCTGGGCAAAAGTAAGATGGCCCAGGTTGGAGGGATCAAGAGGTCCTTCAGCAGCGGCTGTAGCTGCATCACAAGGAGAAGGGGATGATGTTTGGGGCCTTTCAGATGCTGCTTGTGTTGCAACACCCTCATGAAGACCAGTGGTGGTTCCCTCTGCAGTGCCTTGGTCCAAAGGCACCTCATCATTGGGAGATGGGATATGCATTTCACACACATCAAGCAATGTGGTTCAACACTCTGACTAGGTGGTATGGAATTTGCATAGGCAGGAAGGAAGCAGCCTCACCTGAGGGGATGGTTATGGATCCCGAAGGTTATCATTGGGTTGTGGTCACTCAGCAGCTTTGTTGGTAGTAGAACAGCGTATCAGGGGAAGCAGCAGTTACGGTGAGCTGCTGATTGTGGATCTATTAAGGCAGCGTGGGCACCTCGTGCAGACTCAGGGTGGGGAGATATGAGTGTGGTGGTACAGTTGGACCCAGTATGGAGTGGAGAGGACTCCTGTCTTTAATATCCTCAGCCATGTTGGGAGCTAGGGATATGTGATGATGGTACGGGGGGTTACATGCCGTATGTGGATGACACAAAACAAAAAGGGGGGTGTCCTGTTGTGTGAAAGCAAATAAAACCATACAGGAAAAGTGAAAAATCGATAAA
>JAANYP010001485.1:0-16837 GCA_020465985.1 Centrapalus pauciflorus | reverse complement strand
TTAGAAAAATTTTCTGGAATGTTAACCTCGATTCAAGTGTGAATCGAGTTTGTTGCAATGTCAATCGAGATTTATATAATTATATTCGAGTTTCATGCCTTTGACATTCGAGTTTCAGGCCTTTGTTATCCGAGTTTCATGCCTTTGTCATCCGAGTTTTATGTCTTTGTTATCCGAGTTTCTTTGTTTAATTATTCGAGTTTAATCTTTTCTTTATTCGAGTTTTATGTAATATCATTCGAGATTAATCCTTTCTTTATTCGAGTTTCATCAAAGTACTATTCGAGTTTATGCCTTTACTAATCGAGTTTCATCACATCACTATTCGAGTTTCTGCTTACATGATTCGAGTTTCATGTAATATCATTCGAGTTTATTGCTATATAATTCGAGATTCATAAAAACTTCATTCGAGTTTATTACTTCATTATTCGAGTTTCATATTAGTTTAATTTTCGAGTTTCATACCTTATATTTTTAGGCCAGGTGTTACAGTCTCCCCCCGTTGAAGGAATTTCGTCCCGAAATTAGCTCGTGTTCTCCTCTGCTTGGACTTTTGAGAACAGCTGGGGGTACTTCTCTCGGAATTGATCTTCGCGTTCCCAAGTAAACTCAGGACCTCTTTTAGAATTCCACCGGACCTTTATTATTGGAATTCGACTGTGCTTGAGCTTCTTGACTTCTCGGTCCATGATTTCTACCGGCTCTTCGATGAAGCAAAGTTTATCAGTCTTATCTAACAAACACTTCTTCAGATTCGATACGTGGAAGATATTGCGCACGCTGCTAAGCTCTGGTGGTAGCTCTAAACGATAAGCTACTAGTCCAATTCTCTTTAAGACTTGAATTGACAAATGTAATGAGGATTCAGTTTCCCTTGTTTCCTAAGTCGTACCACGCCCTTCCATGGAGAGACTTTCATCAGTACCCTTTATCCTAATTGGAACTCAAGGGATTTTCTCCTTACGTCTACATTGCTTTTCTGACGATCGTGGGCAACTTTTAGTCGGTTCCGTATCCGTACCATCTTTTTGGTGGTCTCAAGTATGATTTCTGGGCCAATGACTTGACTATCCCTAACTTTGGCCCAACCAAGGGGCGATCGACATTTTTGACCATAAAGTGCCTCAAATGGAGCAGTTTTAATGCTCGTACGATAATTCCAGTAATTCAGAGGAGTATCTCAACACTTCCCAAAATCCATTACACAGGCTCTTAACATAGGTTCTAGGGTTTGAATCTTTCTTTCATTTTGACCATCAGTCTGATGGTGATAGGTGGTACTCATGTCCAAGTTTGTACCCAAAGCTTGTTGTAACGATTGCCAAAAGTCTAGATGTGAATCTGCTATCCATATCAAAATGATTATAATAGGCACTCCGTGTCCGGAGACGACTTCCTTGAGGTACGTTTGGACTAGCTTATTCATCCTGATGTTCTTCTTGATTGGTAGGAACGCGTGGATTTTGTTAGGTTGTCGACCATTACCCAAATGGTTTCTGATGGTTTATCTTAACTTTGGAGCGTGTTAGGAATTTTCTGACCGATTTGGCAAGGTCATTCTTCATGATAGGCCACCCGTATAGTTTCTTAAGGTCATGATACCTTTTATTGGATCCGGGGTGAACGACATATCTTAATTTGTGTCCTTCATCCATAGCCAGCTTTCTTATTCCACCAAACAGAGTAATCAGATTCTCTTTATGAAATATCGATTTTTATTAGCCCTTATTCTAAACTATTTATCCACTTGTACTCTTAACGGCTTAGCTCCTTAGTTTTCCTCAGGTGATAATGAATTTTCACGGTTGCCATTACTTATTAGTTCCATCCAACGGTACTACTTCGTATTCGACTCTTTCTGGTTCAAGATGTGTTGGAGGCTCTTATGGTCTGTGAATACAATATACTTCATACCGTACAACTAATGTTTCCAAGGATAAAGACTACTGCTTCAAGATCCAGATCTTGCGTTGTGTAAATCACCTAGTGAACCTTAAGTTTTCATAAAGTATAAGCTATGTCCCTATTTTTCTATATAAGCCCATTGTGTGAAGCGTCACAGTAATCTATAAATTTCTCGTTCCTCTTAGGTATGGACAAAATAGGTGCGCTGCACAGTTTGTGCTTTAATAACTGAAATGATATCTACTGATCCTTGCTCCAATCATACTTAATGTCTTTTCGGGTCAGTTTTGTTAGAGTTCTGGTGGTCTTTGAGAAAATTGCTTATAATAAGTGGCAAGTCTTAAGGACTGTCGTATCTTTATGGGGGTTCTAAGAGTTGACCAATTCCTGATAGTCTTGATCTTTGCGGGGTCGACTTCGATTCCTTTACTATTGTTCACGTGACCGAGGGATTTCACTTCTCCTAACCAAAAGTCAAATTTAGAAAGCTTAGCATATAGTTGTTCTTTCTCCGATCAGTCTTAAATGTTGCTCGTGCTCCTTCTCGTTTCGTGAGTAGATTAAAGTCATTCATGAATACAATCACGAATTTGTCTAAATAAGGTTTGCACACCCAATGAAGTCCATGAGTACCGTTGGGGACACTGGTTTATCCAAACGGCATTAATAGGAATTTATGATGACCGAAACAGAATCTGAAAGCTGTCTTTGGAATATCTTTCTTGTGAACCCTAACCTGATGATAACTAGACTTTAGGTCGATCTTCGAATAGAAGCTTAATTCTTGGAGTTTTGTCAAACAAGTCATTGATCCTTGGAAGTGGGTATTGGTTCTTTTAGCTTATTTAATTTCTCGGTAATTGATGCACATCCCGAAAGTTCCATCCTTCTCCTTTATGAACAAAACTGGAGCTCCTCCAAAGCGAGGAACTCGGTTTGATAGGCCCTTTATCTAAGAGCTCCTACAGTTGGTTGGACGATTCTTACACTATTGATGGGGCTAATCGGCATGGTGCTCGAGCCACTGGTACCGCACCTGATACTAGGCCTATTTTTGAATTTGACTTGCCTCGATGTTGGGAGTTCAGGTAAGTGTTCTGGAAAAACTTTGGGGTAACCATAAATAATAAGAATATTTTCGAGCCGCTTTCCCTTTGGCTCCCTCTCTATCAACACTTCAGGGTCCTAATGCTAGAGATGATGCTTACTTTGGTATTTCTTGCTTTGCGTTGGACAGTAAGGACCTTCTTATTGGCTAAAGGTATATGAACTGTGTTCTTGTTGCATACTATTTCCACACGATTTTCGATAGCCAATCCATGCCAATGACCACTTAAACACTTCCCAGTTTGATGGGTATCATGTCTGTTTCAAAGAGTCGGCCTACTAATTCTAAGGAGCATCCTCAACTTATATTATTTGTCTTAAGCGTCTCACTGTCATCAACCTCAATAGCATAAGTAGCACTTAATGGAATTTATCTGCTTCGTGAACTTAGTGGATATAAAGCTCCTATCAGCACCAGTATCAAATAGTAGAAATGCATAAGTGGTATCTAATGGGGTATGAGGATAAGTCAACGGGTTTGAAATTTCTTAGGCAGATAGTCACAGCTTTATCTTTTCCTATGCAGAGTTGTAGTTAAAACTTAATTCCTCATAAAAGTTCTTGATACTTAATCATTGTATATGATATGGTCAGAATTTTCTGATAAATTCTTAAGCCTTAATTACCCTAAGATATATCAGATAGTAAGCCTAGAGGAATACTATAAAGAGATGCCTCCGGGGTTTCCTCGTACTCCAGAGCGTTAAGTCATTGGGTTAGTTCTGTAGTGTGTGCTTTGTGCTCCGCTAGGTGCTGTCACAATTTGTCGATTCCGTCTTGTTAAATCGCCTGGGTATTCTGGTTGGCCTAAGGTTTATTGGTGGTTTGCATTGCCTCCTACTTAATCCTTGCAAAGATCTCACCGACCTCTTGGTGGATTTCGTCGAAATTGGAGGTCGTGTCTGGCGGCCCTTGCCACCAACAGGGGCATCGTTTGTTACATAGGTTTCTAGGTAAGTGTCGGCACTTGAGAGGAAGATGGTGTTCTGACTTCAAACTGGATTTGGATCCCCTCCTCGTTTCTCCACTCTTGGAGAGTGTGAGGCATCCATCCCCACTGTCCTATGCTTGCTCGTTGCTACTGCGGCGGGCTTGGCTGATGGGCAGGTACCGGGATAGACTCCCGTTGTGCTAGTGACACCCTTTCCCTAGGGGTGAATTTCGACATATTATTGTCATCAGGGTCCATATATGTGTTCACAGTTCTTGAAGAAAGTTTAGTTTTTGTAACAGTTATAGTCTAGGTACTAATGCAACCTAGTTCACTATAACTATGGCTCTGATACCAATCTGTCACACCCTGCTACCCCGGTTGGCAGCGAGGCGTGACGAGTGCGGAAGCGTAACCATAATTATAACGAACGACCACTATATGGACGTTTTCGAAATATTTTATCAATAAAATTTAAACTGTAATAATGTTTTACAAAATGAAAGAAATGAAGTTCGCGTAATACAGAGATTTTAATACATAATTAATGCGTCCAAAAATAATGCAGTCAAATCTCTGTTAGTTTCGAAATATGCATGCGACTCCATGAAATGCGGAAGCTTGAAAGTTGGTGTTTTCGAAGGCGCACTTGCCTTAATTACCTGAAAATACATGCTAAAATACGTCAACAAAAATTGTTGGTGAGTTCATAGGTTTACACGAAAAGACCAGTTGTATGGACATTATCAGATACGTTGAATTTATAAAAATCATAAATTCCATGAGATGTATTACGTAAACCATCATGTCACCGAAGCTTAATTAGAATAAGTTTTGCCCCGAGCGGTATTCCCATACGTAATACCGTGAGTTGAATATATATGCACCCGCTGTTAGCTAAACCACTAACCCGAGTGGGGGACATGACTCCCAATAGATCTATTCACAATATATTCGCGCTTGCAAACAAATGCAACTAACGATTTCATGATATAAGGGCGGAGATTCTCATACGTAATACATAATAGAATCGAGAAGTTTTCGTGTCCATATGAAAAACGAAACATGTATATCATCCCAAAGTATAACAATGTGAAAAATGGGACTATGAAGACTCACCTTGTTGGTTTTTGATGATGTTTTTGGATCTGAGTTAAGCACTTGTTCGGATGGTCGAGACTTGTCCTAATATTTTTATGAGTTCGGGTCAATATCATGATAATACGTGTTTGAGTACTTCGTAATCGTTTGTATATATCTGTGATGTATGAATAATTTTGTTGGGGTTTTACACGTGAATATTGATTTATGGATATTTATTTTCTAAAAAAAATGTTTGCATGCATGCATACTTACGTATATATGTATAAATGCGTATTATATATATATATATATATATATATATATATATATATATATATATATATATATATATGTATATATTCACGAAAAAGCATACGTATATATGTGAGCATGTGCATGAAGATAAAGTGTATATATAAAATTTTTGGCATGATGATTTTACAAGTATTATGAAAAGTATCATATTTTAGTAAATGTATTTAATTTCTCATGTTTTTATAAATTTCTAAGGTGGAAAAATAAAGTGAATAAGTAAAACTTACAAAAATTGAAGAACACTTGAAATCTTTTAAAGTTGGCCGATTTTCTTTCTTGAGAGAATATGTATGTTGGTGTGATTTTTGAGAATGGTTTTGTCTTCTATTTATAGAAGAAAAAGGTTATTTAAAAATAATGATAAAGTAATTAGATTTTTCAATGAAATGATGAAAAGAAAAAGTAATCGGTTGAGTGTTGGACAAAAAAGGTGTGGCCGATTTAATGAGTGTATGTTGCATGGTGTTTAATATTAAAATAATATCAAAGTACAAGCTAGTTGTCCTTTAAAGGACAACTTACTTTTTAGAATGATAAGTAGTATGGCTTTTCATGTATTTTATTAATAAAGTACAAAAAGCGTGCATGACAAAGGTGGCAGCATTTATTATTACTGCATATGTATATACGTACTTAGAAAAATTTTCTGGATTGTTAAACTCGATTCAAGTGTGAATCGAGTTTGTTGCAATGTCAATCGAGATTTATATAGTTATATTCGAGTTTCATGCCTTTGACATTCGAGTTTCAAGCCTTTGTTATCCGAGTTTCTTGTCTTTGTTATCCGAGTTTTATGCCTCTTTAATCGAGTTTCTATGTTTAATTATTCGAGTTTAATCTTTTCTTTATTCGAGTTCCACCAAAGTGCTATTCGAGTTGATGCCTTTACTAATCGAGTTTCATCACATCATTAATCGAGTTTCTGCTTACATGATTCGAGTTTCATGTAATATCATTCGAGTTTATTGCTATATAATTCGAGATTCATAAAAAACTTCATTCGAGTTTATTACTTCATTATTCGAGTCTCATATTAGTTTAATTTTCGAGTTTCATACCTTATATTTTTAGGCCAGGTGTTACACGCTGTGAGTGACAGATTGCATTACTTACTTGCATATGTTTCGGTACTTATTTGTGATTGTTACTAACTGTATGGAAATATCTGCTACTGCTTGTTCCTTGATTACTAAATGGTATGTTAGGAACGTATGATAGACAATGCTAAAACTGGACAACTGCTGTTGCATGTTCCTTGATTACTTGCATTGCTAAGGACCGCTGTGAGTGACAGATTGCATTACTTACTTGCATATGTTTCGGTACTTATTGGTGATTGTTACTGACTTGTATGGAAATATCTGCTACTGCTTGTTCCTTGATTACTTAATTGTCTGTTAGGAACGTATGATAGCCACTGCTGAAACTGGACAACTGCTGCTGCATGTTCCTTGATTACTTGGATTGCTCAGGACCGGTGTGAGTGACATATTACATTACTTACTTGCATATGTTTCAGTACTTATTGGTAATTGTTACTGACTTGTATGGAAACATATACTGTTGCTTGTTCCTTGCTTACTTAATTGTATGTTAGGAACGTATGATAGACACTGCTGAAACTGGACAACTGCTGCTGCATGTTCCTTGATTACTTGCATTGCTCAGGACCGCTGTGAGTGGCAGATCGCATTACTTACTTGCATATGTTTCGGTACTTATTGGTGATTGTTACTGACTTGTATGGAAACATGTGCTGCTGCTAGTTCCTTGAGTACCTAATTGTATGTCAGGAACGTATGATAGACACTGCCGAAACTGGACTACTGTTGCTGCATGTTCCTTGATTACTTGCATTGCTCAGGACCGCCGTGAGTGACAGATTGCATTATTTACTTGCATATGTTTCGGTACTTATTGGTAATTGTTACTGACTTGTATGGAAACATATACTGCTGCTTGTTCCTTGATTACTTAATTGTATGTTAGGAACGTATGATAGACACTGCTGAAACTGGGCAACTGCTGCTGCATGTTCCTTGATTACTTGCATTGCTCAGGACCGCTTTGAGTGACAGACTGCTTTACTTACTTGCATATGTTTTGGTACTTATTGGTGATTGTTACTGACTAGTATGGAAACATCTGATGCTGTTTGTTCCATGATTACTTATTTGTATGCTAGGAACGTATGATAGACACTGCTGAAAGTGGACAACTGCTGCTGCACGTTCCTTGTTACTTGCATTGCTCTGGACCGCTGTGAGTTTCAGATTGCATTACTTACTTGCATATGTTTCAGTACTTATTGGTGATTGTTACTGACTTGTATGGAAACATATGTCTGCTGCTTGTTCATTGATTACTTAATGGTATGTTAAGAACGTATGATAGAAATTGCTAAAACTGGACAACTGCTGCTGCATGTTCCTTGATTACTTGGATTGCTCAGGACCGGTGTGAGTGACATATTACATTACTTGCTTGCATATGTTTCAGTACTTATTGGTAATTGTTACTGACTTGTATTGAAACATATACTGCTGCTTGTTCCTTGATTACTTAATTGTATGTTAGGAACGTATGATAGACACTGCTGAAACTGGACAACTGCTGTTGCATGTTCCTTGATAACTTGCATTGCTCAGGACCGCTGTGAGTGACAGATTGCATTACTTACTTGCATATGTTTCCGTACTTATTGGTGATTGTTACTGACTTGTATGGGAACATCTGATGCTGTTTGTTCCTTGATTACTTAATTGTATGCTAGGAACGTATGATAGACACTGCTGAAAGTGGACAACTGCTGCTGCACGTTCCTTGTTACTTGCATTGCTCAGGACCGCTGTGAGTGACAGATTGCATTACTTACTTGCGTATGTTTCAGTACTTATTGGTGAATGTTACTTACTTGTATGGAAACATATGCCTGCTGCTTGTTCCTTGATTACTTAATGGTATGTTAGGAACGTATGATGGACAATGCTAAAACTGGACAACTGCTGTTGCATGTTCCTTGATTACTTGCATTGCTCAGGACCGCTGTTAGTGACAGATTGCATTACTTACTTGCATATGTTTCGGTACTTATTTGTGATTGTTACTGACTTGTATGGAAATATCTGCTACTGCTTGTTCCTTGATTACTTAATTGTATGTTAGGAACGTATGATAGCCACTGCTGAAACTGGACAACTGCTGCTGCATGTTCCTTGATTACTTGGATTGCTCACGACCGGTGTGAGTGACATATTACATTACTTACTTGCATATGTTTCAGTACTTATTGGTAATTGTTACTGACTTGTATGGAAACATATATTGTTGCTTGTTCCTTGATTACTTAATTGTATGTTAGGAACGTATGATAGACACTGCTGAAACTGGACCACTGCTGCTGCATGTTCCTTGATTACTTGCATTGCTCAGGACCGCTGTGAGTGACAGATCGCATTACTTACTTGCATATGTTTCGGTACTTATTGGTGATTGTTACTGACCTGTATGGAAACATGTGCTGCTGCTAGTTCCTTGAGTACCTAATTGTATGTCAGGAACGTATGATAGACACTGCCGAAACTGGACTACTGTTGCTGCATGTTCCTTGATTACTTGCATTGCTCAGGACCGCCGTGAGTGACAGATTGCATTATTTACTTGCATATGTTTCGGTACTTATTGGTAATTGTTACTGACTTGTATGGAAACATATACTGCTGCTTGTTCCTTGATTACTTAATTGTATGTTAGGAACGTATGATAGACACTGCTGAAACTGGACAACTACTGCTGCATGTTCCTTGATTACTTGCATTTCTCAGGACCGCTTTGAGTGACAGACTGCTTTACTTACTTGCATATGTTTCGGTACTTATTGGTGATTGTTACTGACAAGTATGGAAGCATCTGATGCTGTTTGTTCCATGATTACTTATTTGTATGCTAGGAACGTATGATAGACACTGCTGAAAGTGGACAACTGCTGCTGCACGTTCCTTGTTACTTGCATTGCTCTGGACCGCTGTGAGTTACAGATTGCATTACTTACTTGCATATGTTTCAGTACTTATTGGTGATTGTTACTGACTTGTATGGAAACATATGTCTGCTGCTTGTTCATTGATTACTTAATGGTATGTTAAGAACGTATGATAGAAATTGCTAAAACTGGACAACTGCTGCTGCATGTTCCTTGATTACTTGGATTGCTCAGGACCGGTGTGAGTGACATATTACATTACTTACTTGCATATGTTTCAGTACTTATTGGTAATTGTTACTGACTTGTATGGAAACATATACTGCTGCTTGTTCCTTGATTACTTAATTGTATGTTAGGAACGTATGATAGACACTGCTGAAACTGGACAACTGCTGTTGCATGTTCCTTGATAACTTGCATTGCTCAGGACCGCTGTGAGTGACAGATTGCATTACTTACTTGCATATGTTTCGGTACTTATTGGTGATTGTTACTGACTTGTATGGGAACATCTGATGCTGTTTGTTCCTTGATTACTTAATTGTATGCCAGGAACGTATGATAGACACTGCTGAAAGTGGACAACTGCTGCTGCACGTTCCTTGTTACTTGCATTGCTCAGGACCGCTGTGAGTGACAGATTGCATTACTTACTTGCGTATGTTTCAGTACTTATTGGTGATTGTTACTTACTTGTATGGAAACATATGCCTGTTGCTTGTTCCTTGATTACTTAATGGTATGTTAGGAACGTATGATGGACAATGCTAAAACTGGACAACTGTTGTTGCATGTTCCTTGATTACTTGCATTGCTCAGGACCGCTGTGAGTGACAGATTGCATTACTTACTTGCATATGTTTCGGTACTTATTTGTGATTGTTACTGACTTGTATGGAAATATCTGCTACTGCTTGTTCCTTGATTACTAAATGGTATGTTAGGAACGTATGATAGACAATGCTAAAACTGGACAACTGCTGTTGCATGTTCCTTTATTAATTGCATTGCTAAGGACCGCTGTGAGTGACAGATTTTATTACTTACTTGCATATGTTTCGGTATTTATTGTTGATTGTTACTGGCTTGTATGGAAATATCTGCTACTGCTTGTTCCTTGATTACTTAATTGTATGTTAGGAACGTATGATAGCCACTGCTGAAACTGGACAACAGCTGCTGCATGTTCCTTGATTACTTGGATTGCTCAGGACCGGTGTGAGTGACATATTACATTACTTACTTGCATATGTTTCAGTACTTATTGGTAATTGTTACTGACTTGTATGGAAACATATATTGCTGCTTATTCCTTGATTACTTAATTGTATGTTAGGAACGTATGATAGACACTGCTGAAACTGGACAACTGCTGTTGCATGTTCCTTGATAACTTGCATTGCTCAGGACCGCTGTGAGTGACAGATTGCATTACTTACTTGCATATGTTTCGGTACTTATTGGTGATTGTTACTGACTTGTATGGGAACATCTGATGCTGTTTGTTCCTTGATTACTTAATTGTATGTTAGGAACGTATGATAGACACTGCTGAAAGTGGACAACTGCTGCTGCACGTTCCTTGTTACTTGCATTGCTCAGGACCGCTGTGAGTGACAGATTGCATTACTTACTTGCGTATGTTTCAGTACTTATTGGTGATTGTTACTTACTTGTATGGAAACATATGCCTGCTGCTTGTTCCTTGATTACTTAATGGTATGTTAGGAACGTATGATGGACAATGCTAAAACTGGACAACTGCTGTTGCATGTTCCTTGATTACTTGCATTGCTCAGGACCGCTGTGAGTGACAGATTGCATTACTTACTTGCATATGTTTCGGTACTTATTTGTGATTGTTACTGACTGTATGGAAATATCTGCTACTGCTTGTTCCTTGATTAATAAATGGTATGTTAGGAACGTATGATAGACAATGCTAAAACTGGACAACTGCTGTTGCATGTTCCTTGATTACTTGCATTGCTAAGGACCGCTGTGAGTGACAGATTGCATTACTTACTTGCATATGTTTCGGTACTTATTGGTGATTGTTACTGACTTGTATGGAAATATCTGCTACTGCTTGTTCCTTGATTACTTAATTGTATGTTAGGAACGTATGATAGCCACTGCTGAAACTGGACAACTGCTGCTGCATGTTCCTTGATTACTTGGATTGCTCAGGACCGGTGTGAGTGACATATTACATTACTTACTTGCATATGTTTCAGTACTTATTGGTAATTGTTACTGACTTGTATGGAAACATATACTGTTGCTTGTTCCTTGCTTACTTAATTGTATGTTAGGAACGTATGATAGACACTGCTGAAACTGGACAACTTCTGCTGCATGTTCCTTGATTACTTGCATTGCTCAGGACCGCTGTGAGTGACAGATCGCATTACTTACTTGCATATGTTTCGGTACTTATTGGTGATTGTTACTGACTTGTATGGAAACATGTGCTGCTGCTAGTTCCTTGAGTACCTAATTGTATGTCAGGAACGTATGATAGACACTACCGAAACTGGACTACTGTTGCTGCGTGTTCCTTGATTACTTGCATTGCTCAGGACCGTCGTGAGTGACAGATTGCATTATTTACTTGCATATGTTTCGGTACTTATTGGTAATTGTTACTGACTTGTATGGAAACATATATACTGCTGCTTGTTCCTTGATTACTTAATTGTATGTTAGGAACGTATGATAGACACTGCTGAAACTGGACAACTGCTGCTGCATGTTCCTTGATTACTTGCATTGCTCAGGACCGCTTTGAGTGACAGACTGCTTTACTTACTTGCATATGTTTCGGTACTTATTGGTGATTGTTACTGACTAGTATGGAAACATCTGATGCTGTTTGTTCCAATGTTACTTATTTTTACGCTAGGAACGTATGATAGACACTGCTGAAAGTGGACAACTGCTGCTGCACGTTCCTTGTTACTTGCATTGCTCTGGACCGCTGTGAGTTACAGATTGCATTACTTAATTGCATATGTTTCAGTACTTATTGGTGATTGTTACTGACTTGTATGGAAACATATGTCTGCTGCTTGTTCATTGATTACTTAATGGTATGTTAAGAACGTATGATAGAAATTGCTAAAACTGGACAACTGCTGCTGCATGTTCCTTGATTACTTGGATTGCTCAGGACCGGTGTGAGTGACATATTACATTACTTACTTGCATATGTTTCAGTACTTATTGGTAATTGTTACTGACTTGTATGGAAACATATACTGCTGCTTGTTCCTTGATTACTTAATTGTATGTTAGGAACGTATGATAGACACTGCTGAAACTGGACAACTGCTGTTCCATGTTCCTTGATTACTTGCATTGCTCAGGACCGCTGTGAGTGACAGATCGCATTACTTACTTGCATATGTTTCGGTACTTATTGGTGATTGTTACTGACTTGTATGGAAACATGTGCTGCTGCTAGTTCCTTGAGTGCTTAATTGTATGTCAGGAACGTATGATAGTCACTGCCGAAACTGGACTACTGTTGCTGCATGTTCCTTGATTACTTGCATTGCTCAGGACCGCCGTGAGTGACAGATTGCATTATTTACTTGCATATGTTTCGGTACTTATTGGTAATTGTTACTGACTTGTATGGAAACATATACTGCTGCTTGTTACTTGATTACTTAATTGTATGTTAGGAACGTATGATAGACACTGCTGAAACTGGACAACAGCTGCTGCATGTTCCTTGATTACTTGCATTGCTCAGGACCGCTTTGAGTGACAGACTGCTTTACTTACTTGCATATGTTTCGGTACTTATTTGTGATTGTTACTGACTAGTATGGAAACATCTGATGTTGTTTGTTCCATGATTACTTAGTTGTATGCTAGGAACGTATGATAGACACTGCTGAAAGTGGACAACTGCTGCTGCACGTTCCTTGTTACTTGCATTGCTCAGGACCGCTGTGAGTTACAGATTGCATTACTTACTTGCATATGTTTCAGTACTTATTGGTGATTGTCACTGACTTGTATGGAAACATATGTCTGCTGCTTGTTCATTGATTACTTAATGGTTTGTTAAGAACGTATGATAGAAATTGCTAAAACTGGACAACTGTTGTTGCAT
Organism: Centrapalus pauciflorus; assembly: GCA_020465985.1. Lineage (NCBI taxonomy): Eukaryota > Viridiplantae > Streptophyta > Magnoliopsida > Asterales > Asteraceae > Centrapalus > Centrapalus pauciflorus. Next base: position 3,382 of record JAANYP010001485.1, on the reverse strand, counting down.
GTTCCTTGATTACTTGCATTGCTCAGGACCGCTGTGAGTGACATATTACATTACTTACTTGCATATGTTTCAGTACTTATTGGTGATTGTTACTAACTTGTATGGAAACATATGCTGTTACTTGTTCCTTGATTACTTAATTGTTATGTTAGGAACGTATGATAGACACTGCTGAAACTGGACTACTGATGCTGCATGTTCCTTGATTACTTGCATTGCTCAGGACCGCTGTGAGTGACAGATTGGATTACTTACTTGCATATGTTTCATTTTTATTGGTGATTGTTACTGACTTGTATGGAAACATATGCTGCTGCTTGTTCTTTGATTACTTAATTGTATGTTAGGAACGTATGATAGACACTGCTGAAACTGGATAATTGCTGCTGCATGTTACTTGATTACTTGCATTGCTCAGGACGGCTGTGATTGACATATTGCATTATTTACTTGCATATGTTTCGGTACTTATTGGTGATTGACACTAACTTGTATGGAAACATATGCCCGCAGCTTGTTCCTTGATTACTTAATTGTATGTAAGGAACGTATGATAGACAATGCTAAAACTGGACAACTGCTGTTGCATGTTTCTTGATTACTTGCTTTGCTCAGGACCGCTGTGAGTGACAGATCGCATTACTTACTTGCATATGTTTCGGTACTTATTGGTGATTGTTACTGACTTAGATGGAAACATGTGCTGCTGCTAGTTCCTTGATTACTTAATTGTATGTCAGGAACGTATGATAGACACTGCCGAAACTAGACTACTGTTGCTGCATGTTCCTTGATTACTTGCATTGCTCAGGACCGCCGTGAGTGACAGATTGCATTATTTACTTGCATATGTTTCGGTACTTATTGGAAATTGTTACTGACTTGTATGGAAACATATACTGCTGCTTGTGCCTTGATTACTTAATTGTATGTTAGGAACGTATGATAGCCACTGCTGAAACTGGACAACTGCTGTTGCATGTTCCTTGATTACTTGGATTGCTCAGGACCGGTGTGAGTGACATATTACATTACTTACTTGCATATGTTTCAGTGCTTATTGGTAATTGTTACTGACTTGTATGGAAACATATACTGCTGCTTGTTCCTTGATTACTTAATTGTATGTTAGGAACGTATGATAGACATTGCTGAAACTGGACAACTGCTGCTGCATGTTCCTTGATTACTTGCATTGCTCAGGACCGCTGTGAGTGATAGATCGCATTACTTACTTGCATATGTTTCGGTACTTATTGGTGATTGTTACTGACTTGTATGGAAACATGTGCTGCTGCTAGTTCCTTGAGTACTTAATTGTATGTCAGGAACGTATGATAGACACTGCCGAAACTGGACTACTGTTGCTGCATGTTCCTTGGTTACTTGCATTGCTCAGGACCGCCGTGAGTGACAGATTGCATTATTTACTTGCATATGTTTCGGTAGTTATTGGTAATTGTTACTGACTTGTATGGAAACATATACTGCTGCTTGTTCCTTGATTACTTAATTGTATGTTAGGAACGTATGATAGACACTGCTGAAACTGGACAACTGCTGCTGCATGTTCCTTGATTACTTGCATTGCTCAGGACCGCTTTGAGTGACAGACTGCTTTACTTACTTGCATATGTTTCGGTACTTATTGGTGATTGTTACTGACTAGTATGGAAACATCGTATGATAGACACTGCTGAAAGTAGACAACTGCTGCTGCACGTTCCTTGTTACTTGCATTGCTCAGGACCGCTGTGAGTTACAGATTGCATTACTTACTTGCATATGTTTCATTACTTATTGGTGATTGTTACTAACTTGTATGGAAACATATGTTTGCTGCTTGTTCATTGATTACTTAATGGTATGTTAAGAACGTATGATAAACAATGCTAAAACTGGACAACTGTGGTTGCATGTTCCTTGATTACTTGCATTGCTCAGGACCGCTGTGAGTGACAGATTGCATTACTTACTTGCATATGTTTCGGCACTTATTGGTGATTGTTACTGACTTGTATGGAAACATATGTTGTTGCTTGTTCCTTGATTACTTAATTGTTATGTTAGGAACTTATGATAGACAGTGCTGAAACAGGACTACTGCTGTTGCATGTGCCTTGATTACTTGCATTGCTCAGGACCGCTGTGAGTGACAGATTGGATTACTTACTTGCATATGTTTCGGTACTTATTGGTGATTGTTACTGACTTGTATGGAAACATATGCTGCTGCTTGTTCTTTGATTACTTAATTGTATGTTAGGAACGTATGATAGACACTGCTGAAACTGGATAATTGCTGCTGCATGTTCCTTGATTACTTGCATTGCTCAGGACCGCTGTGAGTGACAGATCGCATTACTTACTTGCATATGTTTCGGTACTTATTGGTGATTGTTACTGACTTGTATGGAAACATGTGCTGCTGCTAGTTCCTTGATTACTTAATTGTATGTCAAGAACGTATGATAGACACTGCCGAAACTAGACTACTGTTGCTGCATGTTCCTTGATTACTTGCATTGCTCAGGACCGCCGTGAGTGACAGATTGCATTACTTACTTGCATATGTTTCGGTACTTATTGGTAAGTGTTACTGACTTGTATGGAAACATATATTGCTGCTTGTTCCTTGATTACTTAATTGTATGTTACGAACGTATAATAGACACTGCTGAAAGTGGACAACTACTGCTGCATGTTCCTTGATTACTTGCCTTGCTCAGGACCGCTTTGAGTGACAGACTGCTTTACTTACTTGCATATGTTTCGGTACTTATTGGTGATTGTTACTGACTAGTATGGAAACATCTGATGCTGTTTGTTCCATGATTACTTATTTGTATGCTAGGAACGTATGATTGACAGTTCTGAAAGTGGACAACTGCTGCTGCACGTTCCTTGTTACTTGCATTGCTGAGGACCGCTGTGAGTTACAGATTGCATTACTTACTTGCATATGTTTCAGTACTTATTGGTGATTGTTACTGACTTGTATGGAAACATATGCCTGCTGCTTGTTTCTTAATTGCTTATTGGTATGTTAAGAACGTATGATAGACAATGCTAAAACTGGACAACTGCTGTTGCATGTTCCTTGATTACTTGCATTGCTCAGGACCGCTGTGAGTGACAGATTGCATTACTTGCTTGCATATGTTTCGGTACTTATTGGTGATTGTTACTGACTTGTATGGAAACATATGATGTTGCTTGTTCCTTGATTACTTAATTGTTATGTTAGGAACGTATGATAGACACTGCTGAAACTGGACTACTGCTGCTGCATGTTCCTTGATTACTTGCATTGCTAAGGACCGCTCTGAGTGACAGATTGGATTACTTACTTGCATATGTCTCGTTTTTATTGGTGATTGTT